>ML792142.1:150057-190269 GCA_009831015.1 Picea engelmannii | reverse complement strand
AAATCAACAAAAAATATCTCCATTCACTCTCTTTGTTATCTAATGTGCACTTTGTCAATTTCACCACAACTACTTCATCCATTTACCCCACAAAGTGATACTTCACACCAATATGCTTATTCTTGGAATTCTAAGTGATCTTCTTGGCCACTCCAATGGAACTTTAGCTATCACATTGTATTTCCAAACTAACCCCTTTGATACCAATAATGTCTCATAATATTAATAACTATATAGATTTTTTTAGTAGTTTTGGTTGTAGCAACATATTTCCAACCTACCATGTTTGATACCAATAATGTCACATAATCTTAATAACTATATAGTTTCTTTGCTAGTTTATGTTGTCTTAACCTATGTTCCCTCTAAACTAGATAAGGCAACAATAGATTTCCTTTACTCATCCAAGTCAGTGCTCCTCCTAACAAATTAAATACATATCTAATTGTGGATTTTCCTTTGTCCACATATACAACCCAATCCATGTCAACAAATCCATGCAAATTAGAAATATCATTACCATGATGCTGTAACATAAGGCATAGTCCTTGGTGCCTTGCAAATTGAACATTATTTTAACAGACATTCAATGTTCCTTTTCTAGATCAGTCATAAATCTATTCATTACTTCCACTAGGTGTAGTATGTCTAGACTTATGCATCCATTGCATACATAAGATACTTTATAGCTCTGGCATATGGTACCTTAGCTATGTATTTATTTTCTTCATGAGATTTAGGACACATTTCAGTGGACAACTTAACTCCCACTTGAAAATGTGTTTTTACTACTTTATGAATGTCCATCCCAAAATCATTGAGAATGTAATCAATATACTTACTTTGACTAAGCCATATATATTGATGTTTTTTCTATCTCTTTTAATAGATTCTATACCAAGACAAAAATGCATTTCCCCAATATCCTTGATATCAAATGCCTTGGACAACAATGACTTGTGTCTTTTACTAACTCCATATTGTCACGAATTAGCAATATAACATCCATGTATAAGGCCTAAATAACAAATATATCGCCTACTAATTTGTAATAAACACATTGGTAAGCATTTCTTCTAGAAAAACCATTTTCCAACACATACCTATCAATTTTTTTGCACCATTCCCTTGGGGATTGTTTCAACACATAAAGTGATTTATTGAGCTTGCACACCAATTTCTTGTTTCCTTCTACAAATATTTATAATTTCTCCATGAATATATCCTCCTTAAATTTTCCATGAGGAAATGTTGGTTTGACATCCATTTTCTCCACTTCTATATCATAGGTTAAGACTAAAGCCAAAAACATCTTAATAGAGGTTATTTTTGCTACATATGAGAAAGTATTTTGGTAACATATTCCTTGAACTTGACAGTATCCCTCTCTACCAATATTTATTTATATCTCTTCATTGTTCCATCAACCTTAAACCTGATTTTAAATACCTATTTGTGACCCACAATATTCATATCTTGTGGTTGCTCTTCCAAAACTGATGCTTCATTTTGTTTTAGAGATTCCATTTCTTTCTTCATTTCCTTTTTCCAATCTACACTTTTAGAACAATTTAGATTCCCTTCAACTCATTTATTCTACTCACAAATGAAAGTTAAACCACAAAAATAATTAAAATTTTCACTATTATAACCTTACCTTTAAGATTGATTGCTAGATCTCTGGCTTCTCATAGGATATTGAGCTATTATGGCTAACTCTCATGTTTTTTCCTCCATTGGTATGATCATGATTTTCATTATGGGATTCTTCAAGTGCAAACATATCATGTATAGGATTTGAACTAGACTTTAGTCATTCTAGTTGCATTGGAACTCTTGTTATGAGCTCTTGGCTTGATTTCATGTGAAGATTCCTTTGTTCAATGTCGATATCACCTATGATAAAAAAATATGAATGTTCCTCGTCTTGATTTCACTCCCTTAGTGATGCAATGAATGTTCCTCGACTTGATTTCACTCCCTTAGTGATGGAATTTGATTCTCCACCGCTCTTTGCAACACCACTCTCTCATCATATTTCTCCTTTTGTTATTCAACTTTTCTATGTTTCTCTTCTCTGAAGATGGCATCTCAACCATAAGTATTTTTGTGTTCATATACTATCCATTACTTATATCCCTTGACTCTTACAATCTCTCCATATCCATTGAACACACTTTTGTATTTTTCATCCAACGTTTTCTCGTTTTCTTTAGGTACATGCATATAATTCTCACAATGAAAGAGTCGCAAATAACATATGTATTTCTCCCACTCCATGTTTCCTTTGTTGAATTCTCACCCGAGGATAACCTATGTGAAAAGTTGACCAAGTAATAATTTGCAATTGATTTAGCCAAAAAAGCCTTTAGTCAGTTTTGCATTAAATATTATACACCTTGACTTGTCCACTAGATTTTGTTTCATCCTCTCTATCATTCCTTTTCTCTATGGAAAATATTGTGTAGTTTTATACCTTTCATTAATCCCATGCATTTCATAGAATGCATTAAACTGTTTTGAGAAATACTCCCTCTTGTCGTACAAATTGTAGGTTGGGAAAAGCCTAACCAAATCCACAAATGTGAGACAACTATGGGAGAGTCTACCCACTGCCACCTTAGATAAACCTTCCTTGTTCTTGACACGGCTAACATTGTTTTGCAGGTATACAACTATTGGCAATCATATACCCTTCAAAAAGACTCATTCTCAAGCCATCATCCATCTCCAATATTAACCTTTAGGGGATCCATCCTTCATCATATTATTTTCCATCACAAATCCCACTAGGGTCACCATGATTCCCCCCTTGTAGTGAATTGTCATCACTAAAGAAAAGGGAGTATCTATCTAATGTGATAGTGAGTAGATACTCTCATAGTTGTCCCACTTTTGTAGATTGGGTCGGTCTTTTCCCAACCTACAATTCATGCGATAACACTCCCCACCCCTTTCACTTCTTATGGATTTCGCCTCTCTACTAGTTTGCATCTCCACCATAGCAACACAATTCTCAAGGATTTAAAGATATCACTCTTCTCTTTAAAAAATGCAACCCATGTCTTCCTAATGAAATCATCTATAAAAGTGACAAAGTATTGTGCACCACCAATTTTGGCCACATTCATAGGAACACATATATATAAATTCACTAAGTCAAATAACTATGTTTCTCTATGAGAGCTTGAAGAAAACTTAACCCTTGGATATTCACCAAACACACATGATTTGTAAAATTCAAAGGAATAATAATCAAAATCCATAGCCTTAACCATTCTTTTGGAGTGCATGTATTATAGAATTTTCTCATTCAAGTGGCTCATCCTTATCTTCCAAAGCATGCATTCTTCAACTCCTTTAAATACTTGGTGGCTTGAGTATTCTCAATTGTTACATTATTACTATTAACCTCAACATGAATAGTAACATATAATTTGTAGAGAGTATGAACATTGAATCTCTTAAATAATATGAATGCACCTCTAACAAGATTGCACATATTCCTTGTCAAAATCACATTAAATCCTGCATCAAGAACTAGCTCACTGGAAATTTTTTCTTCTTCTACCCAGATACATGCCTTACATTAGAATGTTCTCCCTCCATCTAAACCTTCATAAGATTCAAACCACCAATGGTATTTGAGTGAAGTCTTGTTGTAAGGTTGTAGATGGAGAAACACATGGTCCCATTCAACAAATTGATGCTCGAAATGACCTTGATCTGCCTATTTCTTAATGTGGTTTTGAGCCATGATCAAATTTTCTTTGAGAGTATGGAAAATGGTCACGTGGACTGTATGGTTGTGGCCAACCTCCTAAACCTTGGAGACACTCAACATGTATGGGGTAAATTATGGTGGATTATATCCATAGACTACTTCAAAAGGAGTCATGCAAGTGAAAATATGATAATAGGTGTTGTACCCCCATTCAGATAGGGGTAACCATTGAACCCACTGTTGTTGTCTGTCTAACGCAAAACACTTCAATTATGTTTTCAAATACTCGTTGACTGATTTAGTTTGGCCATCAATTTGGGGATGATATTGGCTATGTTGAGATGCAATTGGGTTCCTTGGAGCCTAAATAATTCTTGCTATAAATTGGTGGTAAAAGTGGGATCACTGTTAGAAGTAATAGAATGAGGCATGCCATGGAGTTTGAAGATATTATCCATAAAAAATTGAGCCATTGTGGATGTTGTGAACAGTTTTTGAAGAGCACATAAATGAACATATTTGGAAAGACAATCCACTACCACAATGATGACTAAATTATTTCCTAATTTGGGTAAGCCAACATTGGAATCCATAGAAATATCCTTCCAAATAGTAGGTGGAAGAAGAAATGGTTAGAGTTTACCAGGAGGTTTGACAGTCTCTCCCTTATTGTGTTGACATGTATCACATTCTACCACAAAAGTGTGGATGTCCTATTTCATACCGTGCGGATGTCATGTTTCATGGCATCCTAGAAGAAAGATTGTTTGACCTGTTCATAATTTTTGGTAAAACCGGAATGGACCGTTATAGTTGAATCATGAAACTCAAAGAGAAATTTAGATTTAAGGGCCGACTATTTTCTTAAATACAAGTGACCTCTATAGTAAAACTCCTCATTGTTCCAAGAGTACCCTGGAGAAACTTGGGGATCCTATTGATGTTTTTGAATTAGGATGGAAATTTTTGGGTCTTGCAACCATTCCCAGTGAACAAACTAAAGTCATTGGATGAAAATGAATGAAATGGAAAAGATGGACCCTTCTTCTTCATATTTCCTAGAAAGAGCATAAGACACCACATTTTCTTTTCCCTTCTTGTAAACAATCTCATAGTCATATCCAAACAACTTGGTCACCCATTTTTGTTGTTTTGGGGATGAAATTTGTAGTTCCAAGAAGTACTTGAGGCTTTGATGTTTTTTTTTTTTTTAATTTGGAATCATTGTCCCAATAGATAAGGGAGCGAGAGATCCACAACATGAAAAATAGACAATATTTCCTTTTCATAAATCTATTGGCCCAAATGTCGGTCTGACAACTCTTTGCTACTGAAATCCAAAGGTCCTTCATTTTGCAATAGAATTACCCCAATTTCTCTCCCTGATGCATCACATTACAGAAAAAATCTCTTGGTGAAGTTAGGTAGGGTCAGTACATGAGTAGTGCACATAGCTTCTTTCAAGGCTTGGAAGGGTTGGTCAGTTGTTGGAGTCCAATTGAAATCATTCTTTCTAAGGAGGGTTGTGAGAGAAGCCCCAATTTTTCCACAATTTTGAAGAAACTTGCAATAATATCCCGTTAAACCTAGGAAACCATGCATAATTTAAGAGTTTTAGGGTGAGGCCACTTTGAATAGCTTCAATTTTCTTGGGATCCACCCTTACACCATCCTTTCCAACAATATAACCCATGTATTCAACTTCAAAGATGCAAAAAGAACATTTAGATTGTTTGAGGAAAAGTTTGTGCTTGGAGAGGAGATGTAGAAATTTATCTGCATGGGTGAGATGGGTTGAACACATTTTACTATAGATGAGAATATCATCAAAGAAAACTAACATAAAGTGATGAAGGAAAGGATGGAATACATGATTCATGAGATGTTGAAAAGTGGAAGGGGAATTACAGAGACGAAGGGGCATGAAAAAGAACTCATAGTGGCCCTCATGAGTGAGAAATGCAGTCTTGGGGATGTCTTCCTTTTTCATACATATTTTTTGGTAGTCCAAATAGAGGTCAAGTTTGGTAAAGTATTGAGCTCCATTGAGTTCATCCAAAAGTGACGAGAATGGAAAATTTTTCCTTGATGGTAAGTTTGTTGAGGGAATGAAAATCAAGACACATGCGCCAAGTGCCTTCCTTATTTAGGTCCATGATAACAGGGGAAGAATAGGGGCTGGTACCTGAACAAATAACACCCACTTCTAAGAATTCATGGACAATTTTTTTAATTTCATTTTTTTGAGAAAAGGGATGATGATAAGGGTCAAGATTGGGGGGAAGGCTACCCAGGATTAAAGGAATGGAATGGTCATGGTGTCGAGGGAGGGGGGAATGCCCTAATAAGTTTGGAAAATAGTGTGATGGAGGGAAAGGATAGCTTGAAGGTCGGGTGTACTGGGGGTGTCTCAACTACTTGAATGGAATGGAGTTGGGAAATGATCACAGAATGACCTTTTTTGGGTAATTTTTCCATGCAGTGGGAACTGATGATCTTTGGAGAACCTAATTCCTTGGAATTTATACTTTTGGAATTCATGTTGGAATTGCATGGTTAAATACTTAAAATACATGGTTATGGGGCCAAGAATGAGAAACCATTAAACACCAAGCTTTATGTCACAACCACCCATGTCAATAGAAAACATATGAGATTTCAGGTTATACTGATCAATTTGTAGGTGCACATTTTCAAAACACCCCCACATTTCATGGAACCACCATTGGAAATCATGATTTGAAAATTATTGACAGCATGGATATAGCAATTGATTTCTTGGGAAAGGTGGCGATGAATGAAATTATGAGTGTGGCCACTATCAACTAGGATGATGAATTTCATGTGCTTAATGTAACTAATCAATTTGAGGGTTTGTGGAGAAGAAAATAAAGTGAGAGAATTAAATGAAATCAGTGGTTCAACTTTGATATGATCAAAGGGTGGTGTAATATCATCACTTTGGGGTAGCGTTTCTTTAGGTGAAACCTCACCATATTCATCCAAAACATCCTCCGAAATGGCCATACAAAGTTTATTTTCTTTACACTTATGCCCTGGAACGTACTTATCATCACAATTATAGCAAAGACCCTTGAGTTGGCATTCCACCATTTCCACTCATGTTATTTTTTGGACCTTGAGAGGAGTGGCATGAGGGGAAGGGGTGGTGGGTTTAGGGTGGGGAATAAAAGTGATTTTTCTTCTTTGGGCCAAGATGACATGTTGTGCCTCCTTGGCACATTTATTTTCTTCCAACTAAGTCCGAGGGAAGATCATTATGACCTGGGCTCATATTTCATCCTTGAGGAAACTGATAAAAAAATCCTAGAAGAAAGAATATACCATGCCTTCCATTCGAAAAGACAAGTGCTCAAAGAAAGCAATAAAATCTTCGACTATTCCAGACTATTTCAACTAGGTTAGACGTCTTAAATGGTGGGTGTTTTTGTCAAAGCGTTCATACATATCGACAACAAACTGTGACCAAATAACATACCCTTGGTGTGCATTTCTATGACATTGCCACCATTGTCATTGTTCCGAATCCAAATAGAGAATTCATCAGTAATGACATGCAGGGAGAAATAATGTTCCGTCTAAGTGACCCAAGCTATTGGATACAAGACATCAAATTTGTTCACCTCATCTCTGGAAAGATGGGGGTCACAAGGTAGGGAGTTGGAATGAGAGGGTAGAGGTTGATTGGAGTCAACACCTTCAGTATAGAGAGGTGGGTTTGAGGAGGAAGGACCTTGGAATATGTTCAAGAATTGTTTAAGAGTGGAATTGAATTCATCAATTCGGCTACCTAGATGTTCCTAGATGCAGTCCATTTTGGCATGAATGGTAGGAATGTCATTATTCACTTGGGCCTAAAGGGAAGTAAGGTCATTATTTAGCTTCTGATGGGTTTCTTCTTGGTGGGTGGGATCCATGAGGGGATGAGGGGTGGGTCCATGGAAAAAAAATAGATAAGTGATATATATCACTATGATCAGGGAAAGGAGAGGAAACCAATGGATTAAGTGGGAAATACGGGTGCCGGGAAGGGTATGGGTCCACGAGGTAAAAAAAAAAAAAAGGTTAAAAATGATAAGTATCACAATGATCAGGGAAACAGGGGGAATCCAATGAGATAGGTCTCAAATAAGGGTGTGGGAAGGAACCATGTTTTTTTTTTTAATTCATGCGGAGTTATACTCTAACCTGGATAATATTACAGTGTTGAAATGCCCAAATTCTTAACAGAAAAAAATGTGTAGTAATTTTGCAACCAGGATGCAGGAGGCAAGGTTGCATGGCCAAAATATCCTTTATGTTCCTTTTCTGGTATGTTCCCCCCAGGTTATGGTTTTAAAGGTGCCTATAGACATGGGTTTTCCCTATTCTATAGATCTTTGATATACGTGTGGGGTTGAGCAGTAGTACTTGGCCTAATATCTCAGAGCACCAACTAAGAAGGCTCGAAAATACCCTTAGCCTTACTATCGATTACCTAGGTATTGGAGAGTATCTTCCCAAGTGTTTTTCTCAGTGGCACTATAGCAATCAGGTGGTTGATAAGTTTATCTAGGGCTAGCTGCAGGAGACATAGGGGACTCCCGATTTACCTGTCAGTATGTGGGAGTGATGGTCATGTATAGATTTTGTCTAATGCGGTACTACTCGAGGGATACCAATAGTGGTTATATAGTTTTCAAACAAGGGAAAAACTTTGGTTTCCAGGAAACCCCATGAAACCGCCTGTATCACCTGCGTTTAGTTTTCCCCACCATAATTTTACCTATTGAATGACAGATCATTGTGCTTGAAAGATGTCGACAATACACGTCTTTAGCCTCTAAAAAAATTTACTCATAATTCTTTCCAAGGAAAGTGCTCTGACACCACTTGTAAGGTACCAAATGTAATATAATATGTGGAAACATGAATATTCAACATATATCAATGGAACAACAAAATATCGAGAAAAACATCACCATAAATAATACCTTTATTCAAACAAAGAAATATTCACTTGCCTCTTCGAGGGGGAAACCTCCAACAGAGTAAAGCTCTATCAAAATAATTCTCAAGACAATATTTCTCATGCCTCCTACTCTTATTTATACTAATTATGTCTTCTAAAGAACATTCTAGAGGAACATCTTTCTAGAAGAGGAAGCTTCTATTAGGTCTTCTTATATTGACTTGTTCACATTTATTAAATAGGTCTTATTAACTAATGTTGGCATTTATTACATGGAAAATATATTATTTTATTTACGTGAGGGGTTATGGAGGTTAGGTCCCTAAAATTATGTATTCCAAGTCTTTCTTGTAGCCTTCTATCAGTGTATCAAATCAATCATTCATGTGAAGGTAAAACAATAGAGTCTTCACCTCACCAAGTTGTAATCAAGGATCTAAAATATATTAAGCATGCTCTTGCAACTAGAATTGNATGTATTCCAAGTCTTTCTTGTAGCCTTCTATCAGTGTATCAAATCAATCATTCATGTGAAGGTAAAACAATAGAGTCTTCACCTCACCAAGTTGTAATCAAGGATCTAAAATATATTAAGCATGCTCTTGCAACTAGAATTGCTAATGATATTACCAGGTTGTCCAAGTTTGAAAACTTTGGGTCATCATATTTTCCATTAGTTTTTTTTCTCATAGCAATGAACTGAGCAAACTTTGGCATGAGTGGTTTGGTCATCTAAACTATCGCTCATTGCAGGAACTATGTAATCAACATATGGTGACTGGTCTTCTTCATGTTTCTTACAAAGATGGAATTTGTTTCAGTTTTGTTCTCGACAAACATCATTGGTATAGTTTTGAAAAGAATTCCCCTTGGCATGTCTCAACCCCTTTGCATCTCGTTCACAATGACTTGTGTGGTTCACTTTATTCTTCTTCTTTTTCCATTAAGTTCCATTGATGACTTTTCCCTATGCACTTGGGTTTACTTCCTACAACTTAAGAGTGGATTTTTTGAAAATTTCTTGCCCTACAAGACCCTTGTAGAAAAGAAATCTAGACATCAACTTCAAAGGTTAAGAACATATAATGGAGGTAAATATGTGAACAATCAATTTACAAGTTACTGCACTACACATGGAATCCAAATGTAACACATTGTTCCATATACACCACAATAAAATGGTGTAGTTGAGAGAAAGAATCACACACTAAAATAAATGGCTAATTGTAAGATCCAATCTAAGGGATTAAGTCTTAATTATTGGGTGAAATCCATTAATTGTGCAAATTACATAGTAAATCACACTCCCACTAAGGATCTAAAAAATATAACACCAAATAAGCATGGAATAAACTTAAGCCAAATGTAAGTCACTTCCATGTATTTGGTAGTGTAGCATGGGATCACATTTTTTATGAGAAAAGGAAAAATTTACAACCTAAAAGTGAGAAGTGTATTTTTGTTGGATATTCTGAAGATTTCAAAGGTTACAAACTTCTTCAACTTCATTCCAATGAAATTATTATTAGAAGAGATGTTAAATTTGATGAAAATATCTTGGCCTGCGAGCCTAATTAAACATTTTTTTCTTCTTTGGCCTATGAACCATCTTCGAAATTTGTGCCTTCTTATGTTCCTATTTAGGTTTCTTCTCCTTTAGATGATGACAATGAGGATGAAAATACACCTTTTCCTATTCACCTTCCTCCAAATGAGTCCATTTAACATGAACCTCCACCAACACCATTGCTTCCTAGATGGGCCCATTCAACATGAGAAGAAATTGGTGATCTTGTCGGTTATATTTCGGATCAACGTCATACACATTCATAGTTTCAATGAGACTCTTCTCTTTTGGGTCAAGTTTCAAAGACTCATGATCTAAAGACAGTTACAGAAGCTTCATGTCATCCAAATTGGAATACAACAATGAATGAAGAGTATCATTCTTTAATGGAAAACGATACTTAGGATATTGTACCTCTTCCGAAAGGAATAAAATTTGTCATATGTAAATGGGTCTGCAGAACTAAGTATGCATCATATGGAAGTGTTGAAAGACACAAGGCTTGATTAGTTTCCAAAGGGTTTTCTCAAGTTGAAGGCATAGACTATAATGAAACCTTTTCCCCTATAGACAAAATGAATTCCATCCACCTTTTTCTTTCCCTTGTTGCCTCACATAAATGGGAGGTCCATCACATGGATGTTAAATATTCCTTCTTGCATGGGGATTTGCAAGAAGAAATATACATGGAACAACCTCTCCTCTATGTCCAGAATGACTCCAAACTTGTTTGTCTCCTTAAGAAATCTCTTCCGGTCTTAAGCAAGTTCCTTGTGCTTGGTATCCCAAAATGGATAGCTTTCTTCTTGATACCCACTTCTCTAGATGTCATTCTGACCCTAATGTCTATAAAAAAAAGTAGGAAGACATTTCATAATCCTTGTTCTTTTTGTTGATGACCTTATCATCAGTGGTTGTGATCCAAAACTTTTGACCCATGTGAAATACAACGATAAAAAAAAAATTGAAATGCCATACATAGGCTAGTTGTACTATTTCCTTAGCCTCCAAGTATTGCAAACCAATGAAGGAATCTTTCTTTCCTAGTCTAAGTACGCTTGCGACCTTTTCCGTTGCTTTCACATGGAAGACTCTAAACCATCCCCTTCTCCTTTGCATCATGGAGTCAAAATTGTTGCCACTTGTACTTCTTTCAAAGTTGATGCCACTTTGTACCATCAATTAGTTGGTAGCCTCTTATATTTGACTCATATTTGTCCTCATATTTCCATTGTTTTTGGTCTTATTTCCCTGTATATGCAAACACCCCATGAAAGCCATTGGAAAAAAGATAAAAGGATACTTCGGTATGTTAAAGGTATATCTCAATTTGAGATACATTTCAGTTCAGGGGGGACTCATTTATTGGTTGGTTTCACTGATTCAGATTGGGTCGACGACCCTGATGATTGTAAATATACTACAAGTTATGTTTTCATCCTTGGTTCAAGACCTGTCACTTGGGCCTGTAGAAAACAACAAGTTATTCCTCTTTCTTCAACAAAAGCAGAGTACCGAGTAGAGGTTAATGCAATTCAATAGGCCTTGTGGATTTGACAGATCTTTTCAGAGTTGGGATTCTTGCAACAACATTCAAAAACCTTCTGGTGCAACAATCAGAGTTCCATCAAGATCACCGAAGATTCAAGTCAACATCAACACAATAAACACATTGATATAGACATGCACTTCATCATAAATCTCATTCATGATAGCGTTATTGAAGTGTTATTTCTCCCTACAGAAGATCAAGTTGCATGCATTTTTACAAAGTCTTTTATAGAAGCAAAGTTCTCCAAACTTTGATCTATGTTAGGAGTTCAGAATGTTGTCATTAAGGGGGAATAGGCTCTAGTGCCTCCTTCCTTCTCCTATTGTGTCGCCTTTGTAAATCCTTCAATCCTATCCCAAGTTGTTCTTAAGGGGGGATGTTAGGATATTCAGAAACTTAGTAGTTAGTTAACATCAACATGGTCTAAGGTGTCTTAAGGTAAAAGTGTGTTTTTTATTGTTTTTCCTTAGTATGCATTAGTATGCATTTGTAGTTAGGTAATCCAATAGTCATGATATTGGACATAGAGAGATCCATCCTCGATCTTAACTGCTACATTGATATGTTGTTTGATACTCGATGATCGATTGTGATTTGCTCCAAGTGGCCACAGCTCGGGCCATGGATGTTTCCCGCTAAGGATTTTACCAATGGATGTGTTTATATTTGTTCTGGTTGTGTGAGTGGTTAGTGAAAATATTTTTCTTTGTTGAAATACTTAAGTTGTAGAACATATATAATTGTGGAAATTCTAGTTAGATGTGAAGTTGTTATTGTTAATTTTAATTATGGTCGCCTTTCTGTGTTAAATTACAACCATAGTCTTGGTAATTTTGTGATTCTTCTAGCTCTAATAATTTTTTCAATTCCCTCAAGGTCAAACAACTGTGTAAACCAAATCCATATAAATATCTTCTTGAACCTTATGGGTTTCTTGAACCTTTATTACTATAACTGTGTCTACGAGCAATCACGAATGTTTCTTTTCCTAAAACTATTCTCGCAACACTATGCATCTTGCAACAGTTCCCTTTTAATGGGATTCTTCTGAATGGATTTTAGCATCTTCCGCATATAGTTGGGGTTGCCCATTCAATGGGATTCTTCTGAATGTATTTTAGCATCTTTTGTGTATATTTTTCCATCATTTCTATTTCTAGATTGTATCGTGTTTCTGAACCATAATGTATATTTTTCCATCATGATGCATTATGGTCCTCTTAAGAGGTGTACCCAATATTTATTTAATCTGGGTACATATTTGGTAACAAGCATTACCAGATCTATTAAGTAGACCCCACTTAGTAAGAATGTATTTTGGATGCAAAAAGCACATGATTGATGCTTTGTCTGTTTCATTGTGGCTAAAAATTGTCACCAAAACCTTCCATTTTTGTAAAAAGTGTGGTGAATAGAGCAATATGGTACACATCAATATTATTAGTTTAAATATGGTTAATCTACTAAGCTATGTGTACAAAGTTGCATCATATTTACAACCTTTTTGAATTGAAAGTCTGGTACTTTCAAGTAATTCCTCTATTTATTAAGGATTCTCATAACCAAGTAATACAGGTAAGATATTTTCCATATTTTTTTTTAATGATTTGGGTGTTGATACCCCAAGCAATTCACAATTATGTTGGAAGAGCATCAATATATAGATACCACACAAGATACACATGTATTAAACATAGTTGTTGACAAATCATGTGTTCATGATTAATTATCTTCGCGGCAGCCTTTTCCCAAGAGGCCTACCTCATGTGGTAAAAGAGGGTCTCATTGGAAATTTCTTTTGCAATCATTTCTTATCCTCATTCTGCATTTTCAGATTTTTAGCTTCACCTCTCCATTATTCATTCTTGTGTTTCCACTCCTCTTTCAACAACAATATTTCCATTTGGTTCTCAGAGTTAATGTGCTTCTTTTGTCCTTCAGTGATTTTCCCCTTGATTAAATTCTAGAACTCTTTGATCAGTCTTGACTCTTAGAAAAAAAAATTGAGTTTTCTCATTCCATAAAAGGTTTATAATTTCAAAACTCCTAGATCAAAGGTTTTGGAAAAGCCTTTGAGATTCATATGTTATTTTGATGATGAAATAGTATATCTAGACTTCATTCAGACCAACGAGTTCTCAGTAGTAAGAAGACATGATGCTACGATGGAAGAATGGAGTTATGTACTTACTGCAGATCAAAAGGGTAAAGGATTGATGACGCACGCTCACTCCACAACCCGTAGGTCGGAAGGTCCATGTCAACACGGGATATTTCCCTTTCCATTGGCCCAAAGAGCTTTGGAATGTCTCTTCTATTTCCCTTTCAGAAAATCTGCACCCACAGTCAATTTCAAGAATTCCCCCTTTTGCTTCGAGAAATCGGACTTTGCACTTTCGCGAATCCGTTGGTCACGCACTTGTTTTTCAGATCCCTAAAACCCGAAAACCGTCAACACTGAGTCGTCCTCTTCCCTTTCGGGCTTTTCCTTTTCGCGATTTTGGCGGTCGCAATATCAAGCAAATTGTTCCCGCAATTCCTGAAACACGATGTTTTGAAATTTCGACATGCTCACAAGGTTGACCTTTCAACGCCCCCTTTACTCCATCGGGACTTCGGACTTCACAATATCATGAATCCTAATGCAATGAGTTCGAAACTTCACTCCATGAAACTCTGAAATTGTCAATGGAGTTTGACTCCATGTCAATAGTGTGCCACCTGTCCACTTTGTTGACTCTCGTGGCCCCACACAAATCCCTTAGCTTTTCGAGACTTCGCATTTCGTGATTTCGCGATTTCTGTTGCAAACATTTTGGGACTTCAATCTACGAAAACCCAATATAGTAACCCATGTTTAAATCCAACAACCCTTGTGGCTTGGATCTACAGTCCTACTCCTCCTAAGCTTATAAATTCTTGGGAATACTTGCCCTATCTCCCTTGCTCCTCTGTAAGATCTAATGGTTCACGGAAATTCACGGATTCTCCACCGAGAATTCCGACCGTCCGTTTCTTCCTCTGAGAGCTCGTCCTCATGTAGTCCGGCGTCACTATGCCTTCCTTTGACTCCTTCAAAGGTTCGAATCCTTCTGAGCTTTCCCAACTCCGAGTCTTTCAGAAAACCCCTTTGCACGCAGTCCTTGCGGAAGACTTTCAAACACTTCCCAGTGTTGGAATCCTATGACTTTGTGCACACCTGCAGTAGCAGTCCCTCAATGCTTCACTCAGGTTCGCAACCCTAAGGCTTTGCTCGTCCTGCGCACTCCTTGCACGACTCCTATGTCCAACTTCACTTCTGTGGAAATGAGAACAAAAGCCTTCTCTCCTGAGCTTTCAGAGACAAACCTCTGAACACCTTGTCGACGCACTCCTTGCGGACAATTCACTACACTCCTTGAAGGAACTCTTGCTCAGATAGAGAAACAATTGAAACTCATTCCTTTTCCTCTTTCCTCTCGGATTTCAAACATTCAACAAGAAATCATTCATACATAGCATAAAAGCAATTGCATGACAGAAAGAGTAAAAACATTCATGAGCATAACATTCAAAGATCTATACACAGAGAATATATGAACACCATGAGTCTGAATCACAACTTTCTTTGTATTAATTCAGAACTTCTATACATGGAGTCTGCTACACAGCTCTCTGCTTCTCTTCTATGCTCTCTCTGATAATTCTACAATACACAATGAGGGTGTCTATATCTCGTTTCCCTCTTGTTCTCTAAAACTGTCTAATCTACACATTCAATTCTACCTACTTGCATTAACTACCATAAATGCCTCCTACCTACTAAGGACGAGAGCAAATCACTCAAGGTCCGTTTACATTTTACAATTGCACCTCCACTTGATGTTTCATTAATGGTTCAAGATATTTCAAAATTTGTGTTGGGCGCTTTTCCAGCTGTCGTTGATCTCCACGCTGGCTCGCTTGAGATGCTCCTGCATCATACTCCTCGGCTTGAAAATTTTCATGGGTGCCTGTCCATGAGCTTGCGCACGGTGTGTCCATGCCTCTGTATCTCTGCTTCGTTCTCCCAGCTAGCATATTCAACTGGATGGTTCTTCCGTTTGACCAGATACTCAAAGTATTTCTTTCACCTGGTCTTCTTTCTCACTCTTTTATCCAGTATGCGCTCCATCTGCAGCTTATCTGCAACTGGCATCTGCTTTGTCCACTGGATCACTAGTTGCTTGTCTCCTATCTCTGCTTCCTCGGCCTTATATGGGTACAAATCTGAGATATTGAATATCGGAGAAATTCTGATCCCATCAGGTAATTCAATCACGTAAGCATTCGCCCCAAATTTCTTCAAGACCTTACATGGTCCGATTTTCTTCATCTTCAGCTTATTATATGTTCCTCTCGGGAACCTTTATTTTCTCAAATGTGCCAGAATCAAGTCATCAACCTCAAATTGAAGTTGTCTCTTGTGTTGATCAGCTCTGTGCTTATATTCTTGGCTTGAACTCTACAATCTCTCCTTCATCTGGCTGTGAAGTTCCTTCATCACCTCTACGAATTCTTCTACACTAACACTCCTAATCGCAATCTGTTTTGAATCTCTCAGTTCAGAAATTCCCCTCGGTTGCATGCCATAGACAATCTGAAATGGACTTTGCCCTGTGCTTCTATTAACCGAGTCATTATAAGCAAATTCTTCCTGTGGTAATATGTTGTCCCACTGGCTGTGGT
The DNA here is from genome assembly GCA_009831015.1 of Picea engelmannii. Taxonomy (NCBI): domain Eukaryota; kingdom Viridiplantae; phylum Streptophyta; class Pinopsida; order Pinales; family Pinaceae; genus Picea; species Picea engelmannii. The sequence continues at coordinate 173,747 of ML792142.1, read as the reverse complement.
GTTCTGTCACCAGGATTATCAGCAAGTCTCCTAGACTTCTGTTTACCACTTTTGTCTGTCCATCCATCTGAGGATGATAAGCTGAACTAAACGACAAGTTAGTTCCCAGCTTCTTCCATAAGGTCCTCCAAAAGTGCCCTATGAACTTGGTATCTCGATTCGAAACTATGCTTCTTGGTAAGCCATGAAGTCGAATGACTTCTTTGAAAAACAAATTCACAATGTGAGTTGCATCACTGGTTTTTTGACATGGAATGAAGTGTGCCATCTTGGAAAATATATCCACCACCACAAAGATTGAGTCAAATCCTCTTTGTGTTCTTGACAACCTGTTAGCGATATTTCTTGCTAAGGGATTTAGATATCAAAAGAATGGATTAAAACCCACTTGTCCAAAGTTTTGGGAAATAATGCGCCCATGGTAAGCATCAAGCAAGTCCGGGCGGTCCATATTTGCGCGCACAAATCGACGGCGCACAACAATTTTCGAACCCCCCTTGCCTTTCGATCTTTAAGCGAGGGGGGGGGGTCTGAGATCGGGGGTGCAACTCTCCGACGGCCCAGATGAGCGCGCCCGGATCAACGGTGATGAAGACCTTTTCGGACCCCCCCCCGTCTTTCTACCTTTAAGCAGAGGGGGGGGTCCGAGATCCCATGTGCAGCTTCCCGACGGCCAGGATCGTAGCGCCCAGATCAATGGCGCTCGTGTAGTCCCGCTCCTCTCAGCTGCCCTGTGTTTAACCAGTGTGGGCCCTCCTCTTGTCGTTTTATTCTCTCTTCCGCCTTTCCCCTGCTGCCGTGTGTCATCCACTCACCTCTCCTTGGTGGTCCTCGTGGCTCTCTTTTCTCCCACCATCCACTCATTTCCTGCCGCGTGTCCCGCTCTCTTTCTACATCCGTTTCTCACCCGAAGGCGAGTTCGTCTTCCCGTCTTCCCCCTGTCTACCTGACTGTCTTCTGCCACGAATCATCCCTTGTTACCCCTCTTTGTCATCACTCTCACTTCTCGCCATCACTCCTACCATACACCATGTCCTCCCCTCCGCGCTGGCCCTCATGTCCGTCTCTCAAGCTATTCGGTTGTTCCAGGTGGCGGTGCGAGAAGTATTCCCTATCCCGAGATGCGGAGTTGGCTAGGCCGTTATCAATCCCGAGAAGCAGTTATTAAAGTGGTTGGTGGTGGTTAGACATCGTCTCCGTCATAATGGGGACGTCCCGCAATGAATTAAAAGCACGTCGATTCGATAAATAAACGGTCAGAAGACTGATCGCGTCTGCCATAAATTGCATGACCATTCAAAGATCGCAGCTCCATGTTGTCAGAAGCCATGCAGACGCAAAGCCTTCAATGCAGTTTCTTGGTTCTGTCGTTGATTGTTATTTTGAGTATATGTAGGCATTTTTTCCATTCTTGTATCTATCGATGGTAGAGCTAAGCTCCCGACTAGAAGGTTTCAGCCATACTCTGGTTTCCTGGTTATGCCTCTGTGTTTGAGACTTCTTGGTTTATGAAAAACAGTTTCCTTTCTTATCCATCTTTGTTTCATCTTTGCTGGGGGGTTCACAGTTGAAGGATTCACGTGGACTTAACAATCTTGTTGCGATAAAGGATTTGTTGTGGCATCATTGTATTCTCTGGTATATGTATTTGAATATAAAAGGATTTTGTATTTGAATGCATTTCTTCTTCAGTCTGTTGCATACCTGATGTCTGTGATAGACCATTGCGCCTTTCCTACGTAGGTCTTCCACCTACTCACCCTTTTACTATGACTCATTGTTTGGAGTTTATCAAGACCTCACTCTTTCATGCATGCCTGGTCTGGTTTCTGAGCTGACATGCTGTCGTTCTGAGCTTTCCTCCATTTGATCATCCTTAAAACAAATCGTGACATTAAATCTGATGGGCTTCGGGCTCTGCTCCTGCTAGCAATCCAGGAGTGACTTCCGAACGCCAACATTTCTGGCGCCGTTGCCGGGGACGAAGTTGAAGATTTTCCCTGGGCAGAACGACAATGACTAACTGATTTCTGAAGGTGCATCAGATTTCAGAACTTGAAGGTTGCTACTGTGCACCTGGCGACTCCACTATAACGACTCTGCTGGGGAGAACCTGTTCTATCAGCCGTGGCTTCGAGAGGCAGACATACTAGGTCAAATCCACATTTGCCTTTAGCCACTCCGGAAGCAGACTTGGAAGCGGTGCACAGAAAGGGAAAGAGAGCTGCAAAAGAAGTTTCTGCCATCAAAAAGGTAACATGCCTTCCCCTTCTGTGAGAACTCCATTTTCAGATTCTCAGTTTCCTAGTCGTCCTTCCTCGGAAATTTCCCATTTTCTGAACTTTGGGAGTGTTCCTGCTGAGTTTTCCCCTCCTGGTATAGTATCAGAGGGAGAGACCCTTGTCACTCCCCTCTCAGGAGGTTTCGCTACTCCTCCTTTGACTACTACTGCTCCACAGAGAGGACCACCTGCGCACTCAAGTCCCTTAGACTTCTCTCGGTTTTCCCCGTCGTCTCCTGTGAGGACCTCTCTTCCTTCCCCACCTGTTCACACTCCATCTCCTCCGAGTTATCCTCCACTCAACGTTCCTATGGCTGGTATTAATCCCCCTCCGAACAGAATGGATGCCATAATCACTGCTAGATATGCTCCTTTATTTCTTCCCCAGCCTTTGAACCCTCTCCTTGCTGGAGACTATTTGAAATACATGCCCAAGTTCAGTGGTGAGGGAGATGTCACTGCTGAAGAGCACCTGGCTGCCTTTTATAGCTATGCAGACAACCTGAATATCGAGAATGAAGATGTCTGGATGAGAGTCTTCGTCCAGAGCCTAGATGGTGAAGTTAGAAAGTGGTTCAGGGGGCTGGCCCCTGGATCTATTGCTGGTATTGAGGCTCTGGATAATGTTTTTATGAGACAATGGGGGGATAGAAAAGATTATATATATTACATGACTGAGTTTGGGTCCTTGAAGAAGCAGGAGGGAGAGTCAGTTTCTGACTTCTCCAAAAGATTCAATAAAATGTATAATAAGATTCCTGCAGAGATAAAGCCTTCCGAAGCCTCTGCTCAAATTTCATATGCTAGTGCATTTGACCCTAATTTTTGTCTTGTATTAAGAGAAAGGAGAGCCACCTCTCTAGCTCAGATGCAAGATGCAACTATAGAAGTGGAATCTAATATACTAGCTGCAGACAGACTGAGGAACCAGGCTGACACAAATAGAAGAAAAGGGAAGTTTGAAGCCTCGGTTTCTGGTTCCAACATCTCCGACCTATCAGTTCCCCACCCTCAAGTAAACGAGCTGACCCAGCTATTGAACGTGCTGAAAGAAGAGATGAAAAGATTAAAGACGGAAAGAAAACAAATAAATAAAGGCCCTCATCATACCGAGAACAGAGCAGGTTTCAGAAGACTGAACAATTTTGCTCCCCCAATTATGCATAAAGAGAAGGAAAGAGACAGAGATGACCAGAGATTTCAGGCTCCCTTCCAGAACAATTTCATGACCAATGAAGAGCATGAAGAAGTGGACGAACCTGAGTCAAAGATTCATAGTTTAGAGGTCACTTCCCCTTTTCCCCATCTGACCAAATCAGCATATGAAGAGTCTCTCATGGATGGTCAGCTAAATGAACTCAGCAAAGCAGACAAAGTTGGCGGTGGCCGCGGCAGGTATAACCTGAGATCAGATAAAAGGGTAGCAGCAGTCCTATTGCAGAAAAACGATCAGGGGAAAGAGCAGCCTATTTCCTTCTTTAGTAAGGCGCTGAGAGATGTAGAGCTTCGATATGAGATCATGGAGAAGCAAGCTTATGCCTTAGTAAAAGCTCTCAAAGCTTTCAAAGTCTATGTCTTACACTCAAAGGTCATTGCATATGTCCCTTTGACCTCTATGAAGGACATTCTTATACAACCTGACATAGATGGGAGAAGAAGCAAATGGATTGCCAAGATCCTAGAATTCGACTTGGAGATCAAGCCCACCAAGCTAATAAAAGGGCAGGGTTTGGCCAAGCTCCTAACCGAATCCAATTATAAAGCCTTGGAAATCAATTTGATCCATGAACAAGCTGAATCATCCGACAGAGGTTTCCAAGGCACTGTACCACTATCAACATGCTCCTGGTACAAAGATATCTTGTATTTCCTGCAGGAGTTGAGGCCGCCTGATGGAATGGAAAAAAGCAGAGCAAGAGCTTTAAAGATTAAAGCTGTCAGATATTGTCTTATTGGCCCAGTCCTGTACTGGAAAGATCCCCAGGGGATATTACTGATGTGTCTGGACCCTCAGCAGGCCCAGAAGATTATGAATGATTTCCATAGTGGCCTCTGTGGAGGCCATTATTTTTGGAAAACCATTGCTCACAAGATCCTCTGAGCTGGGTACTACTGGACCACCTTATTCCCTGACGTCTGCAGGGAGATTAGAGCTTGCATCAAATGCCAAAAATTCTCAGGAAAGCAGCAGCTCAAATCCCTGCCATTGAAACATGTGGTGGTCTCAGCTCCCTTTTAGCAGTGGGGACTAGATTTTATCGGAGAAATTCATCCTCCCTCGAGTGGTCAGCACCGATGGATTCTGACAGCAACTGACTACTTCACTAAATGGATAGAAGTTGTTCCTACCAGAAGCACTTCTCACAAAGTAATCATCAGCTTCCTGGAGGACATCATTGCTAGGTTTGGCTGCCCTAGCAAAATCGTCACTAACAATGCTTCCCCATTCCGATCAGAGCCCCTGATCAAATTTTGTGAACATTTTGGAGTGTCACTGATTCACTCCACTCCCTACTATCCCTAGGGAAACGGGACTGGCAGAATCCTCTAATAAAAGTCTAATCAAGCTTATCAAGAAACTATTGGAGGATAATAAAAGGGCCTGGGACTCAAAGCTCAAATTTGCACTTTGGGCCGATAGAGTGACAACAAAGAAATCCCTGGGTCTCTCACCCTTCCAGCTTGTTTATGGGATTGAGGCAGTTTTCCCCACTCAGCTTGCCTTGCCTGTGGCAAATCTTCTCCGTGACTATGAAGGGGAACCTAATATTATGCTCAGAAGAATTGATCAGATGGTGGAGGTGCAGCAGACCAGAGAACAGGTCCTAGACAGAGCTTATCATCGCCAACAGAGGATCAAGCAGGTTTTTGACAGAAAAAAACAAGAAGAAAAAGTTTGAGCAAGGTGATTTGGTACTCAAGTGGGATGCACCCAGACAGGAGAAGGGAAAACACAATAAATTTGATGCCCTTTGGTTCGGGCCTTTCAAGATCCTCGAAGTATTTTCCAATAACACTTACAGGTTGTAGGATCTGGAAGGAAATGAAATCTTCAATGGCCCAATTAATGGGCACTTCTTAAAGAAATGTTTTATGTGAGCCGCAGTCGGCTCGTTTTGTTTAGTTTTGTAAATATTTTTTTGCGTTTTTGTTTCTCGTTTTTTTGGACTAATAAATGACTCCATAGCCCAACAGCAAAGGCACTAAGTCTGCAAAAGAGTTCTTAGAGCATCACAGGGATGACTCTATCCCCCATGGAGCCAAATGTTAGTGATATTTCTTGCTAAGGGGTTTAGATATCAAAAGAATGGATTAAAACCCACTTGTCCAAATTTTCGGGCAATAATGCGCCCATGGTAAGTAGCAAGCAAGTCCGGGCGGTCCATATTTTCTCGCACAAATCGACGGCGTACAGCAATTNGTGCAGCTTCCCGACGGCCAGGATCGTAGCACCCAGATCAACGGCGCTCGTGTAGTCCCGCTCCTCTCAGCTGCCCTGTGTTTAACCAGTGTGGGCCCTCCTCCTGTCATTTTATTCTCTCTTCCGCCTTTCCCCTGCTACCGTGTGTCATCCACTCACCTCTCCTCGGTGGTCCTCATGGCACTCTTTTCTCCCACCATCCACTCATTTCCTGCCGCGTGTCCCGCTCTCTTTCTACATCCGTTTCTCACCCGAAGGCAAGTTCGTATTCCCGTCTTCCCCCTGTCTACCTCACTGTCTTCTGCCACGAATCATCCCTTGTTACCCCTCTTTGTCATCACTCTCACTTATCGCCATCACTCCTACCATACACCATGTCCTCCCCTCCGCGCTGGCCCTCATGTCCGTCTCTCAAGCTATTCGGTTGTTCCAGGTGGCGGCGCGAGAAGTATTCCCTATCCCGAGATGCGGAGTTGGCTGGGCCATTATCAATCCCGAGAAGCAGTTATTAAAGCGGTTGGTGGTGGTTAGACATCGTCTCCGTCATAATGGGGATGTCCCGCAATGAATTAAAAGCACGTCGATTCGTTGAATAAACGGTCAGAAGACTGATAGCGTCTACCATAAGTTGCACGACCATTCAAAGATCACAACTCCGTGTTGTCAGAAGCCATGCAGATGCAAAGCCTTCAATGCAGTTTCTTGGTTCCGCCGCTGATTGTTATTTTGAGTATATGTAGGCATTTTTGCCATTCTTGTATCTATCGATGGTAGAGCTAAGCTCCCGACTGGAAGGTTTCAACCATACTCTGGTTTCCTGGTTATGCCTCTATGTTTGAGACTTCTTGGTTTATGACAAACAGTTTCCTTTCTTATCCATCTTTGTTTCATCTTTGCTGGGGGGTTCACAGTTGAAGGATTCATGTGGACTTAACAATCTTGTTGCGATAAAGGATTTGTTGTGGCATCATTGTATTCTCTGGTATATGTATTTGAATATAAAAGGATTTTGTATTTGAATGCATTTCTTCTTCAGTCTGTTGCATACCTGATGTCTGTGATAGACCATTGCGCCTTTCCTGCGTAGGTCTTCCACCTACTCACCCTTTTACTACGACTCACTGTTTGGAGTTTATCAAGACCTCACTCTTTCATGCATGCCTAGTCTGGTTTCTGAGCTGACATGCTGTCGTTCTGATCTTTCCTCCGTTTGATCACCCTTAAAACAAATCGTGACATTAAATCTGATGGGCTTCGGGCTCTGCTCCTGCTAGCAATCCAAGAGTGACTTCCGAACGCCAACACAACCCCAATATGAAATCCATGCTGATTGCATCCCACGACCTTTATGGTATGGGAAATGGTTGATAAAACCCCGCATTCTGTCTTCTTCCCTTTGAATGCTGGCAAATTCTACATTTTTCCATGAATCTCTTGACATATGCTTCCATTCTCGGCCATAAATATGACTCATTCAATTTTGCGAATGTCTTGTCATGACCAAAGTCCCCTGCCAATCTTCCACTATGCTTCTCCTTCAACAAATTCTCCCTCATGGAACATTTCGGAATACACAGTTGATTACCTTTAAACAGTAATCCTTCCTGGATCATGTATTCTACCCACTGGCTTCTATCCCTAAGAATTGGATTCTCATCTTCTTCATATGCCTCCTTAAAATCCCGATCATCTGCATACATGTTCCTGAGATCATCAAAACCCAACGTTTTGACTTTGAACTCCTGCAACAACAAACACTTCCTACTCAAAGCATCAACAACTTTGTTAGCAGTACCAGAAATATGTTTAATCACAAAAGTAAAATTATGCATGTACTCAACCCATTTAACATGTCTCTGATTCAACTTTTCCTGTCGAGTCACAAATTGCAATGCATGATTGTCACTATACAGGACAAACTCTTTCGGGATCAAGTAATGTCTCCATTTCTTCAATGCCTTGATAATAGCATAAAACTCCTTATCATAAGTGGAGTACTTCACTTTCGCTTCATTTAGCTTCTCGCTGAAGTAGGCTATCGGTCTGTCTTCCTGACTCAAGACTGCCCCTATTGCAAATCCACTTGCATCGCATTTCACTTGAAATGTCTTTTGGAAATCCGACAACACCAAAACTGGTTGTTCCGTAATCTTCCTCTTCAAAGATTAAAACTCTTTTCAGCCTCTTCTGTCCAGTGAAAAGACTTGTGTCTTTTCTTCACTGTATCCATCATTGATGCACTAATTCCACTAAAATTCCTGATGAAATTTCGGTAGAAACTAGCCAATCCATGAAAACTTCTCACTTTAAATATATTCTTCGGTGATGGCCAATTCTTGATTACCTCCACCTTATCTGGGTCCATCCTCAACTCATCTGCAGAAATAAAAAATCCCAATTAGATGAGCTCTGTATTCATGAATGAGGATTTCTTCATGTTTATCAACAACTTCTCCTGCTGCAATCTCTGCATCGTTGTAGCCAAATGCTTCAGATGCTCTACCACTGTTTTACTAAAAACCAGTATGTCATCTAAATACACAATGACAAATTTTCCGATGAACTCCCTCAGGACTTCATTCATCAATCTCATGAAGGTACTCGATGCATTTGTTAAGACAAATGGCATAACAAGCCATTCATACAACCCCTTGTTGGTTTTGAATTTTGTCTTCCACTCATCACCCTCTCTCATGCAGATTTGATGATAACCTCTTTTCAAATCAATCTTTGAAAAATACTTTTCCCCACTCAAGAAATCCATCAGATCATCCATCCTTGGAAATAGAAATTTGTACCTAATGGTTATCTTGTTAATCACCCTCGAGTTAGTACACATTCTCTAGCCTCCGTCTTTCTTTGGACTGAGTATTGTTGGAACAACACACAGACTCAAGCTTTCCATGAACAAACCTTTGTCCAACAAATCTTGGACTTGCTTCTTGACCTCTTCATTTTCTTGCAGGATCAATCTATACATGGATTTGTTTAGAAAACTGGCTCCTGGTGTGAGATCAATGTGATGACTCACACTTCTAATCGGTGGCAATGAATGAGGTAGTTCTTCCAGCAGTTCCTGAACTTCTTCTGGCAAATTATCCACCCTTGTGCTGGTCAAAACAATCTTCGGCTTCCTAACCACAATGAACTGTGGATCCTCCTTCTTCTTAACCTCTGCAAGAAGTTCCTTCCCACTCATGAGAAGTACAGTGTTGCTTACTTCCAGTTTCACCTCCTTATCCTTGATTGGAAGCAACATGTGAGTCCTCCCATTCTTATCTAGGGTGTATGTGTTCATTCTCCCATCATGAATCACATTCTTGTCATATTGTGACGGTCTACCCAGTAATAGATGACAAACATCCATAGGAATGACATCACATAATATCTTATCATTATATACTCCTATCTTGAATTCAACTAAACATTGTTTAGTGACAGTTACCTGATGTCCTTTTTGTAGCCACAAAACTCTATATGGGCTTGGATGATCAATCGTCTCCAACTCCAGCTTTTCTACCATCTCCGTAGAAACGAGATTATCCGTGCTACCACTGTCCACAATGACCTTGCATACCCTGTCCTTGGTCTTGCAAGCAGTCCGGAAAAGTCTGGTCCTTTGGACTGAACTCTCCACCTCCTTCTCTGGTGTCAAAAGGACTTTTCGCATCATCAACAATCTCCCTCCTTCAGCATCATCTACCTCAACATCTCGCCTCTGTGCCTCGGCGATGTGAGCTTCTCCACTTTCTTTCTTTTTCTCTAGACACTCATAAGACTGGTGCCCATTATTTCCACATGTGAAGCATGTTATTACTCCACCTCTTCCTCTTCCTCTACCTCTAGTACGAGGAAAAGTGTTATTGTCAGCATAATCTCCTCTCTGCTCAGTATGTTGTCCTCTCTGTTCAGCATATGGCCCCTGTTGTGAGCTTCCACCTCTCTCAGTTCAAGTCTAAGCTTTCTTCCAGTCCTCCTTAGGCTTCTGATAATTGTCCTGGGCAACTGATTTGCCTCTGGGCTGACTTCTGCCTCGGCCTCTCTGACCCTGCTTTTGGCTCAGCTTCTCTTCAGCTTTCAAACCCATCCGATAAGCATATTCCACCGTTCGGATGGTTACCATGATCATCTCATTCTGGATGTCGTATCTTAGGCCATTCATCTATCTGGCAACTTTTTCATCATCGCTCTCCCGATGACCTGCCCTGATGTTTAGCTTGTAGAATTCTTCAGTGTATTCTTTCACTGTCATAAGCTTATGTCTCAAGTTTTGCATTCTCCTAAAAAGAGTAACCTAATAATCTCTAGGGATGAATTTCGCATTCATCTTCGCGATCATTCTATCCCAGCTTTTGATCTTCTACTTGCCTTTGTAGCATCTGTCAACTTGTAGTTCATCCCACCACAATGCTGCATGTCCCTTCAATCTTGTGACAGCATGCTTGACTTTCTTGTCCTCTTCAACATATTCATAGTCAAAGTATGTGTTTAGAGCTCTAATACAGTCTAGAAGCTCCTCTGCATCCAAGTTTCCCTCATAAACTGGAAGTTCCATCTTCGCTCTTTCACCCATTCTTGCAATAGCCCTGATCAGACATTCATTCGCTACATCTTCAGCTGCAACTTCTTCCTCGTGTTCAGCCTCAATTTCACTTTCAGAATCACTAAGATCCCCGACACTTATTGTACATCTCTGTGCTATCTCCATGTCTTCGAGTCTAGCTCGTAGATCACGCATTTCTTTCTCCATGGCTAGATCAATCATCTGCCTACCTCTTCTTCTTGGCATTTCCCTCTCCTCTGGTGGATCGGGTGTTTTCCTGTCCCTTCTCCTTGGCGGCATGGTGAATTTTCTTTTCTCTGATACAGAAATCAAAGAACCTTTATGTGCTCTGATACCAGAAAATGATGATACATGCTCCCTCCACAACCCGCAGGTCGGAAGGTCCACGTCAACACAGGATCTTTCCCTTTCCACTGGTTCGAAGAGCTTCAGAATGGCTCTTCTATTTCCCTTTTGGGAAATCTGCACCCATAGTCAATTTCAAGAATTCACCCTTTTGCTTCGGGAAATCAGACTTCGCACTTTCACGAATCCGTTGGTCACGCGCTTGTTTTTCAGATCCCCAAAACCCGAAAACTGTCAACGTTGAGTCATCCTCTTCCCTTTCAGAATTTTCCTTTTCATGATTTCAGCGATCGTGGTATCAAGCAACTTGTTCCCACAATTCCTGAAACCCGATGTGCCAAAATTCCGACACGCTCACAAGATTGACCTTTCAACGCCCCCTTTACTCCATCGGGACTTCGGACTTTGCAATATCACGAATCCTAATGCAATGAGTTCGAAACTTCACTCCACGAAACTTCAAAATGGTCAACGCAGTTTGAATCCATGTCAATAGTGTGCCACCTGTCCGCTTTGCTAACTCTCGTGGCCCCACACAAATCCCTTAGCTTTTTGGGACTTCGTGTTTCATGATTTCACGATTTCCATTGCAAATATTTCGAGACTTCAATCTAAGAAAACCCGATATAGTAACCCACATGTAAATCCAATAGCCCTCATGGCTTGGATCTATGGTCCTACTCCTCCTAAGCTTAGAAATTCTCGGGAATACTCGCCCTATCTCCCTTGCTCCTCCGTAAGATTTGATGGTTCACAAAAATTCGTGGATGCTCCACCGAGAATTTCGATCGTCTGTCTCTTCCTCTGAGAGCTCGTCCTCCTACAGTCCGACGTCGCTATGCCTTCCTTTGACTCCTTCAAAGGTTCGAATCCTTTTGAGCTTTCCCAACTCTGAGTCTTTCAGAAAACCCCTTTGCACGCACTCCTTATGGCAGACTTTCAAACACTTCCCAGTGTTGGAATCCTATAACTCTGTGCACACCTGTAGCAACAATCCCTTAATGCTTCACTCAGGTTCGCAACCCTGAGGCTTCGCTCGGCCTGCACACTCCTTGTACGACTTCTGTGTCCAACTGCACTTCTGTGGAAATGAGAACAAAATCCTTCTCTCCTTAGCTTTCAGAGACAAACCTCTGAACACCTTGTCGACACACTCCTTGTGGACAATTCATTGCACTCCTTGCAGGAACTCTTGCTCAGATAGAGAAACAATTGAAACTCATTCCTTTTCCTCTTTCCTATTAGATTTCAAACATTCAACAAGAAATCATTCATACATAGCATAAAAGCAATTGCATGACAGAAAGAGTAAAAACATTCATGAGCATAACATTCAAAGATCTATACACAGAGAATATATGAACACCATGAGTCTGAATCACAACTTTCTTTGTATTAATTCAAAACTTCTATACATGGAGTCTGCTACACAGCTCTCTACTTCTATTCTATGCTCTCTCTGATAATGTTACAATACATAATGAGGGTGTCTATATCTCGTTTCCCTCTTACGCTCTAAAATTGTCTAATCTACACATTCAGTTCTACTTACTTGCATTAACTACCATAAATGCTTCCTACCTACTAAGGACGAGAGCAAATCGCTCAAGGTCCATTTACATTTTATAAGTGCGCCTCCACTTGATGTTTCATTAATGGTTCAAGATATTTCAAAATTTGTGCCGGGCGCTTTTCCACCTGTCCGTTGTCTCCGTGTTGGCTCGCTTGATATGCTCCTGCATTAAGGATCCCACTAGAAATTTCTAAATCCTCTGCATGGACAATGGTAGAATCTTCCTCCTATGCCTAGTCCTAATAAGAAGACATTTAGGTTTGTTTTGATTGATGGAATTTTTTTTTTCTTGGCAAGTTTAATTGAATATGATGCTGGCACTACCTATGCTTCAACATATGTATATGAATATGACTCATCCTTAAAATGATGGAGTTCATGGCTGGAATGTCTCTTAGACATGTTGAACAAGTACATTTGGATAGGTTAGTGAAAGTGTAGGTTCAGATTACTATATACAACCAACAATTGTAGATTATTGTGGCATCTCCACTCGTTGAGAAGGATCCAAATGTTGAGATAAAAAATTAAAATAAATAAATAAACTTAAAGTTTATGGGTCACAATTGGCATTAAAGACAAGTTTGCAACAGTAGGGGCTCTATGGGCTCAAGGAAAATGGAGGAAAATGGAGATAGAGCCTCCCAAGGATGTTCCTAATAGTTCTATGAAATGAAATTAAAAGTCTTATTTAGGAAGCTCAATTTTCTCCTCACATACCTATGTCAGGATAATCTTCTCTAGAGATGCATAGGATTATAAGAGAAGACGCCCAAGAACAATCCATAAGTAAGAGTAAAGTTGTACATGGTTGTGTTAATTAGTAATTAGAAGTTAACATTGGATTCAATAAGAATCCACATTCTCATTAAACATAGTGATCATCTGAACATGATTTGGGAGGGCATTTGCACGCTAATACTTTCCCCCTTGCTTCTCCAAAAGGAATACCAATTTCTCAAATAATCGCAGAAAAAAAATTATAACCTACTTCATATGGAGTCCCATGCTAATGAACATAAAACAAGACCAGACAATTTTGGTTCTTCAATTCCACCAATGCTCCGTTTAGCCCTTGATGATCAGGTTGAAGCTAAAATAAAATCGAAAAAATATATTCTTTAGGTAGGAGTTTGTGTCCTGTATGATCAATCATCCAGTTCAAATACTATCCAAAATGTTGCAATTGATTCTAATCAATGTAGATTGCAGATGTGTGACTTTGTTATTGATGCCAAAATTAGTACAATAACTTGAGATAAATATGGATGGAGAGCCAATGATGATAACATTTTTTGTTCCCATAGTAAACATTCCTCAAATGAGATTGTTGTACCTGAATTAGATCACTCCTCTTTTCATGGATATTCTAGTAGCCAGGAGGTGGTATCAAGAGCCCATTCTGATGAAGAATGAATAGAAAGTGCATGGGTGTAGGAAATACAATCCTATAGCAACAATACAAACATTAATATCGTGGAGAATTAAAATGCTTGCAAGGAAGGGAATCAAATTCATATATTGGAAAGGAAACCCATCAATGTGCATACAAAGAAGAGTAGGAAAATAAATATGGAAGATCTTCCTGATAAAATCAAAATAAGTCTAAATCAGGGGGATTACCTGCAGGTATCCAAGATAAGTCTAAATCTTCGGCATCACCTACATGTAGATGAAGTCTCACATGAGGTATCTTTATGGGAATTGCAAGAACCAAGATTCTGCAGTGATAAAGGAAAGATCGAAAACCTTCTCTATCTTACCTATATTTACTTAATTATACATGCACACATTTATATATACCATTTAGGGGTTAAACATATAGTCGTGGTGATTGTGCAGTACTATATCATCAACAACATCAAGGATAACCATGTATTCTCATTAAATCCTTGAATTAACATATCTAAGCATACATTTATACACATGTATAATGGATTAACATCTAAGCATACATTTCTACCCATATTTACCATGGTTCACCCAACTCTGGGATACGTCCACTAAAGGTCGGCTTCTTTATTATATTCAAGGATATTAGTTGCGCTCTGCACTACGATATATGTTCAATATACAATTCTCTTCACATATGTAACTTATTTACAATTTTATTTACTTTGAAACTCTTTCTTCATGTCTCAACCTCGTGAATCTCTCTCTCTCACAGATCCTTAACATGTTTCATATTTTATGCTTAGGATCTTTTTCTATCTCATAATGCCTCGACCAAACATGTATCAAACATGGGGATATCCATTCCACTCAGGTGTCCTTCTTTGCTTATGGCTTGGACTGGTTGTCCTAATACTTTCCATCTTTGCTCTATCCTTTGTTCAGTGGGTTGGAGCCACCCTTTCCTAGCTTTTTTTGTGCGGGGTTCTGGGCCCAAATTGTCACATCTTTTGTTTGAGCTTCTACTCGATTTTGATGGCATATAAGTAGGTCACACCCAAGGACGAGATGTCCAGAAATTCCATTTTGGTCTAGATGTATCTATGGAGAGAACCATGATATTTGGGCACCAAATGTCGCTCTGAATCTTTGATACCCATCTTGGTTCTCAAGGTATGGAATATATTTGTGAACATTGGCATTGCTTGTTCTCTTTCTTGTAGTAGTGTGGTCTGTTTGGTATACAGGTTGTCATAACTTCCAATAGGGTAGTATTGTTCCTTAATGGAATCCCTGAAGGATTCCCAGGTGGTCATGAATGTAAATAACGAGGGATCCTTTGTTTCCTTTTGCTCATAGAAATTTTCCCACAAATCTTTGACACGGGGAACGACTTTGAGGACTGCAAGAGTAATCTTTTCTCTATTCGAAAAGTTATGGACAGAAAAATACCCTTCTAGTAGATTCAACCACTTGTCTACACCATATGAGTCTATCTGACCTTCAAATACAAGAATATCAAAATTTATTTGTACCTTGAAGGGGGTGGTGCCTCTGCTCGAAGAAGATGCATCGCCTGTTGGTAGTCGCCGAAGGATTTGCGTGAAACTATCCATCATCGCATTCCTCTATTGTGTGAGGGATTCCTCAAGCAAAAATTTGAAAGGATCTCATGTCCCATCATATTTCTTTTCTCCTACCATGAGAGGTCGTTTGGGCATGTGAGAGTTTTGTTCCTCAAGAGAGACAAGCTCGAGACCCAATTCTTTGTACTCTGACCACATCGGGGACATGCATTAATATGACAAGGAGAGGACTACTCTGATACCACTGATCCAGATTTTATGAGAAGAATGAAATGACTATAGATTATTAACATATTCTTAACACAGAATAATAGAGATACAATAAAACTGGTTTTCTATTCAATAAGGAAATAAGATGAAACTGTAAAATGCAGCTAAAAACAAGCTTATCGGAATGGTGGCGGCTTATCTCTGAGAAGAGATGTGACGGCTACAGTCCTTCGCAAGAAGATCAATACAATGAGGCTTTGAAGGCCTATTTATAATAAACAGGAGTGTCAAAAACCCTAGACATCCAAAAACCTAATCCTAGGAGATGAAGCGCCAAAAGTCATATGGGCCCCGTTTGGGTAAGTCAATACATCAACTTCCCAGGGCCATAATTTTTGCATATGATCTTCGTTTTAGGCACACAATATCTCATTTGAAATATCTATCCGATGACTACAACTGTTGGAAAAAATTTCATGATGACATTTTTCGACCAGTAGATACCCAAAAAAACGTTGTTTAGGGCCTCAAAACGGCTAAAAATAGTAAATTACCAAAATTTCCAGAAAGTTGTTTTGAGCCAGCTGGAAAAGGTGGGTGGCCACCGATATCCACCTGGATGACACAACCTAAACATAAAATTAAAAAAAAAATCCTTCGAGGAATCTTTCCCTCAAATTCTTGTGAATTCTCTGATGACATATATGTGAATTTTATAGGGCATTGGGTGTCTTACAAGTAAGGATTTGTAATACCCTCAATGGGTACTCCATTCCATGCTTTGAAAGGACCTATATACCATCTGGGGTGTTTCATTCTAGTAAGGATTCAAAAGGTCCTCTCTTCATGGTTTGGGTACTTCATTCAAGTAGGGCCCCGACACTCAGATGACTATTTGACATACTTACTATGTTCAAAAAGTTATTTTGGTAGGTTTGGGAAGGGGGATGTTTGGGATTTTGACAAAATTTCAAAATGTTTGAAATGTGAAAGATATACAATTATATATATTACTCCAAAATTCAAATAATCATAGAAAAATAATTAAACATACACAAAAATAATAATTCAAAAAAGAAATATCCGTAACTCCAATTGATCTGAAAATAGAAGGCTGACTTGTTATGCTATGGAAGCACCCTCTACTTCATTAAAAATAAACTTTACAGGACCTTGCTTCATGTGTATAAATATGCCAAATAAATTATGTGCTAAGTTTTATGCTTCTTCTTGTAAATGTTTATGTGTGAGAAATTGTTCTTTTAGATGGTTATATCTGTACTTTCAAAAAATACACAACAACATAATATGCAGCAAATAAACAATCCAATGGAAAAACAGATAGTACCATTGAGATCAGAACAAATAAAAACCCCAAAAATGACTAATAGAACTCTGAAAACGGATCATGGCTCATCCAGGCATGACCTCTTCTACATGTGGCCATAAGCTTCCCTGAGCTTCTCTTTGGAAAAAAAACCTGTAAAAGTCCTCAACAGCCTCTGAAACCTGTCCCAATGTGTTCATAGCATATCAATTAGACAAAAATGATTATTCAATCACAGAAAACAAACATAGGCTCACCAAACCATGTCCTCCATCAAAGAGGGCTTCAAGCTCCTTGGAGCTTGATGAAACTTCAATGGTGAAAAAATTGTAGAAGAAGTCTTCAAATGGCCTTGGAAACAACACCAATGGATCCAACATGTCCACAAACCCTTATTTGGGCTTTTACGACACCTCAATCGACCAAAAAATGAAGAAGTTAGGCCTCCTCCATTTTCCTCCTTCTAGCTTTCTGAAACTGGCTCTACAAAATGCACCTCTGTGTGCATGAACCAAGAACACGCTCCAAAATGCGCGTTAAAACCTAGCCCTGCACATAACCGAAAATCGGTCCAAACTGTAGGACGGTTAGGGCGCCTCCAGACCCCAACTGCCTAGCTCTCGGTCACAAGGTTCTGCATATGACCACGTGCCAAAATAGAAAGGGGCTAACCGTTTGTAGGCAAATAAGACCATGCCACATGGCGAGTCATTTGAATCGTTCAAACCACCATTTAAAAAAAAAAACGTGCGCACCATTCCACCTATGCAATGGGCATATTGTATCACCACAAAACCGTGGCTTATAATACAAATCGTGCACCATTTCACAAAGGGTATGGTCGTATGCGCATATAATAGAACCTCAGTTATATATTTGGCACCCTGCACACGATATGAAAATGGTCATATGTAAATTGTAATACAACCGTGGGCCAGGGCTAAGCCCCGGCCCGACCCCCCGCCAACTTTTACACAATGTAAATTCAAATCAATTTACAACCATATTATATACAAGGAACATGGTATGGCGTGCTGGCCGGGCGGGCTATGTTAAACCTTTCATGGTGGTTAGAGGTCTGGGGTTCGACCCCCACGGAACCATAAAATTTTAATAAACCAATCAATCGACCCAGAGCCAATAAACGGGTGCCACATGGCAGCCCATGATTGGGCCACGTGGCACCATGCCATTTGCCCAAAATCTGCCATGTGTTGCAATTGGATTCACTCGTTGTCAACCAATCAAAAACTGCCACGTCACTAGGTGCCATGTCAGCACCACACATGTTGCTGACGTCATCCGACACGTAGGTTGCTGATGTCATCCCTATGCCACGTGTCACCCTTCCAGTGGTGACATGTGTCACCTCTGAATTGGTCCAACCGTATGCCCAAAAGTCCAAAAATGCCTGACACGTGTCATCACCTGGAGCCACCATGTGTCCTGTACGGACTTGCCACATGTCCTGTACAGACCTACCACGTGTCCTGTACGGACTGTATGGACAGGTACAGTCAGCATCTAAAATTTTGTATGTTTGGCTCGACGAACAAATCGTGATATCTTCTCCATACGGACTCCGTTTGAGAAAGTAAATATACTGCCAGAATCAGGAAGAAGAGATAGACGCAATGGCACCATTTTTGTCGCATTCTGAGCACTTTGAAATTTTAGCAAAATTTTGACCCCTGGTCCAGATTTTGATCACACCTTCCCACTGAAATGCTTTTGGACCCACAAAATCTTATGAACATCTGTCTGCTTTCAAGTTATATCAAAATATTTTCGACAATCACCTGAATACTCTGACATGCGGTGCACTGCAACTGACTATGTCCTTCAACCACTGCTCTCTGGCTGTTGCTGACCCACTGCTCTCTCTATTCTTGGAAGAATGCCAACCTTCCCACTGAGAATAAAGTCCCTCTTTCAAACTTCTTTGGCATCAAAACAATCATCTCTCCAATGGCTGCAAAAACTTTCCTGCGACATCTTGTCACAAGCCAAGAAAAACATCAATCTTGAAAACAAATCATACAAGATTGAAAATGATGCCAACAAAATCTTTTGTTCTTCAAACAAACTGTCCCATCTCGTACTTTATCAAAGCACATGGCATTTTCAAAATCAACTTTCAATTCAATAAACACCATCGACTAAACACAAGTCGAACAACACGATCGATACAACATAGTCGTCAGAAAATCATCAATACCAGTCGAGACTCATTTGAAACATCATATCGACCTTCCCATAAATGCACACATAATGCCGAAAAGTGCATTTACAATCAGAAAAATGCAAGCTTCACTTGCTCAAGAAATCCAACCATTTCTTACCAAGCCAAGTCAACGGTGACTTTTTCTGCTGAACAACGTCCTCTTGTGAATCATCTTGACTCACATCGATGATGGAATCTCCTCTTCCATTCTTATCAAACTCTTCATCCAACTGCTTCTTGTGTTGTGGATAAGTAGTTGGATGCAATGTCCAACATTGGTCAACAAGATGACCCTGCTTCTGACAATGAGTGCAAATCTTTTGCATTCTCTTTTCACATTGTCTTTGCTTAGAAAGTTTCCTGAAAGCAATTAATCTTTTCCAACATTTTGAAACATGATGGTTATACAAACCACAATATGTACACGGATTCTTTCTTCCAAATTTATCATGCTTAACATAATCAAAAGCAACTGAACGATAAGCAGAATTATACCTTGAACATTCACCTTTATCGCCTCTTTGAGGAGATGAATCTGAAGAGTTACAAGCTCTCCTTTGAAGACCATCAATAGTGTTCTCGTCCTCATCACTGTCACAACTTTCTTGTTCCACACATTCACATTCATCTTGAATACAAGCCTTGCATGCTGAAGGGATCGAACTTTCAACAAAAGTTCTTGAACTTTCGCCTTTAAAGCCGTCTTGAGGAGGTGAACTTGAAACAAAGTTTATGCTTGGAACTTTTCCCCTTCTCTCCTCGACTTTGGAATTTCCTCCATCTCTTCATTCATATCCAAGACCACAATACTTAGGCCTCTCTTCAACAACAATAGGCTCAACAATGCCTTGTGCATGCTTGCCCAAACCTTTACCTTCATAGCCCATTTTTAACAACAACTTGGACCCTATTCCTCTTGTGTGACTCTCAAAACCACCAAAACATTCATCTTTAGAGGAATTAGAAGATAAACTAACATTGCATACCTTATGTTCATGCATGTACTTGGTAAGGGTTTCCTTTGCCTCATGGAGTTGAATCTCCATCTCATGCAACCTTTGCAAACGCTGGTCTTTCTCCTGCTTCATGGCCATCAACTGCTCTTCAAGAGCAATGCGCACATTCCTGTCTTCACACATCTCTTTCATCAAATCTCTCATGATTATAATTTCTTCTTTAGATAATGAAAATGTATGAGAACTATCAATGCTTGAAGGTTCTGCCATCCTTGCAAGATATCAAACTTCAACACCAAACTTGCACAAAATACAACAGCTAAATCTCAAGCTATCAATGGAAAACACATGAACAAAACAAACTATGCTCTGATACCACTTGATCTGAAAATAGAAGGCTAACTTGTTATGCTATGCAAGCACCCTCTACTTCATTAAAAATAAACTTTACAGGACCTTGCTTCATGTGTATAAATATGCCAAATAAATTATATGCTAAGTTTTATGCTTCTTCTTGTAAATGTTTATGTGTGAGAAATTGTTCTTTTAGATGGTTATATGTGTACTTTCAACAAATACACAACAACATAATATCCAGCAAATAAACCATCAAACTCACAATAAGAACAAGATGATAAAGGAGTTCCCCCCCCTCCGGGCAACATCTCCTTGAGCCTCCATAATGGACTTGCGTCTCTGGGATTAATTAGTCAAAAGTTATTTTACAAGCTACAGCTACAATCCAATGGAAAAACAGACTGTACCATTGAGATCAGAACAAATAAAAACCCCAAAAATGACTAATAGAACTCTGAAAATGGATCATGGTTCATCCGGGCATGACCTCTTCTACATGTGGCCATAAGCTTCCTTGAGCTTCTCTTTGGAAAAAACACCTATAAAAGTCCTCAATAGCCTCTGAAACTTATCCCAATGTGTTCATAGCATATCAATTAGCCAAAAATGATTATTCAATCACAAAAAACAAACATAGGCTCACCAAACCATGTCCTCCATCAAAGAGGGCTTCAAGCTCCCTGGAGCTTGCTAAACCTTCAATGGTGAAAACATTGCAGAAGAAGTCTTCAAATGGCCTTGAAAACAACACCAATGGATCCACCACGTCCACAAACCCCTAGCTGGGCTTTTACGACACCTCAATCGGCCAAAAAATGAAGAAGTTAGACCTCCTCCATTTTCCTCCTTCTAGCTTTCTGAAACTGGCTCTACAAAATGCACCTCTGTGTGCATGAACCAAGAGCACGCTCCAAAATGCGCGTTAAAACCTAGCCCCACACATAACTGAAAATCGGTCCAAACTGTAGGACGGTTAGGGTGCCTCCATCCCCCAACCGCCTAGCTCTCGGTCACAAGGTTCTGCATATGACCACGTGCCAAAATAGAAAGGGGCTAACAGTTTGTAGGCGAATAAGACCATGCCACATGGCAGGTCATTTGAACCATTCAAACCGTCATTTTAAAAAAAAATCGTGTGCACCATTCCACCTATGCAATGGTCATATTGTATCACCA
Source organism: Picea engelmannii (assembly GCA_009831015.1). Taxonomy (NCBI): domain Eukaryota; kingdom Viridiplantae; phylum Streptophyta; class Pinopsida; order Pinales; family Pinaceae; genus Picea; species Picea engelmannii. The sequence goes on along the minus strand of ML792142.1, from coordinate 152,335 downwards.
CAAAACCGTGGCTTATAATACAAATCGTGCGCCATTTCACAAAGGGTATGGTCGTATGCGCATATAATAGAACCTCAGTTATATATTTGGCACCCCGCGCACGATATGCAAATGGTCATATGTAAACCGTAATACAACCATGGGCCGGGGCTAAGCCCCGACCCGACCCCCCCGCCAACTTTTACACAATGTAAATTCAAATCAATTTAAAACCATATTATATACAAGGAACATGGTATGGCGTGCTGGCCGGGTGGGCTATGTTAAACCTTTCATGGTGGTTATAGGTCCGGGGTTCGACCCCCACGGAACCATAAAATTTTAATAAAACAATCAATCAACCCAGAGCCAATAAACGGGTGCCACGAGGCAACCCATGATTGGGCCACGTGGCACCATGCCATTTGCCCAAAATATGCCACGTGTCGCAATCGGATTCGCTTGTTGTCAACCAATCAAAAACTGTCAGGTCACCAGCTGCCATGTCAGTGCCACACATGCTGCTGACGTCATCTGACACGTAGGTTGCTGACGTCATCCCTGTGCCATGTGTCACCATTCCAGTGGTGACACGTGTCACCTCCGAATTGGTCCAACCGTATGCCCAAAAGTCCAAAAATGCCTAACACGTGTCATCACCTGTAGCCGCCATGTGTCTTGTATGGACCTGCCACATGTCCTATATGGACCTGGCACGTGTCTTGTATGGACTATATGGACAGGTACAGTCAACATCTAAAATTTTGCTTGTTTGGCTCGACGAACAGATCGCGATATCTTCTCCATACGGACTCCGTTTGAGAAAGTAAATATACTGCCAGAATTAGGAAGATGACATGGACGCAATGGCACCATTTTCGTCGCATTTTGAGCACTTTGAAATTTTAGCAAAATTTTGACCCCTGGTCTAGATTTTGATCACACCTTCCCACTGAAAAGCTTTTGGACCCACAAAAGCTTATGAACATCTGTATTCTTTCAAGTTATATCAAAATCTTTTCGACAATCACCTGAATACTCTGACATGCCGTGCACTGCAACTGACTATGTCCTTCAACCACTGCTCTCTGGCTGCTGCTGACCCACTGCTCTCTCTGTGCTTGGAAGAATGCCAAACTTCCCACTGAGAATCAAGTCCCTCTTTCAAACTTCTTTGGCATCAAAACAATCATCTCTCTAATGGCTGCAAAAACTTTCCTGCGACATCTTGTCACAAGCCAAGAAAAACATCAATCTTGAAAACAAATCATACAAGATTGAAAATGATGCAAACAAAATCTTTTGTTCTTAAAATAAACTGTCCCATCTCGTACTTTATCAAAGCACATGGCGTTTTCAAAATCAACTTTCAAGTTAGTAAACACCATCGACTAAACACAAGTCGAACAACACAATCGACACAACATAGTCATTAGAAAATCATCAATACCAGTCGCGACTCATTTGAAACATCATATCGACCTTCCCATAAATGCACACATAACGCCGAAAAGTGCATTTACAATCAGAAAAATGCAAGCTTCACTTGCTCAAGAAATCCAACCATTTCTTACCAAGCCAACTCAACGATGACTTTTTCTGCTGAACATCGTCCTCTTATAATCATCTTGACTCACATCGATGATGGAATCTCCTCTTCCATTCTTATCAAACTCTTTATCCAACTGCTTCTTGTGTTGTGGATGAGTAGTTGGATGCAATGTCCAACATTGGTCAACAAGATGACCCTACTTCTGAGAATGAGTGCAAATCTTTTGCATCCTCTTTTCATACTGTCTTTGCTTAGAAAGTTTCCTGAAAGCAATTAATCTTTTCCAACATTTTGAAACATGATGTTTATACAAACCACAATATGTACAAGGATTCTTTCTTCCAAATTTATCATGCTTAACATAATCAATAGCAACTGAACGATAAGCAGAATTATACCTTGAACATTCACCTTTATCGCCTCTTTGAGGAGGTGAATCTGAAGAGTTACAAGCTCTCCTTTGAAAACCATCAACAATGTTCTTGTCCTCATCACTATCACAACTTTCTTGTTCCACACATTCGCATTCATCTTGAATACAAGCCTTGCATGCTGAAGGGATCGAACTTTCAACAAAAGTTCTTGAACTTTCGCCTTTAAAGCCTTCTTGAGGAGGTGAACTTGAAACAAAGTTTATGCTTGGAACTTTTCCCCTTGTCTCCTCGACTTTGGAATTTGCTCCATCTCTTCGTTCATATCCAAGACCACAATACTTAGGCCTCTCTTCAACAACAATAGGCTCAACAA
>ML792142.1:127040-144595 GCA_009831015.1 Picea engelmannii | reverse complement strand
CCATATTGTAGTCCTAGAAGAATTTTTAAGATAATAGACTCTTAAATATTGAAAAAATTAATACATAAATGATAACAATTAACCATGTATTGATAAAATAGAATAAAGATAATTTAAATCAATGCATAATCAATTATTCAAAAGAAATGAAGATATTATAATGAAAATAAAACAATTTTACTCACAGGACAAAAGCCATTAAGCAACCTGGAATTCCATATTCTTCTTTGAAAATACTCGTCCATTATCTGAAAGATTTCAACCATCCGTTACTCCATTTGAAAAGAAGAAAAGTTTACAAAATAAATAATATACAAAAGAGAAAGGATTAAAATCCTCCTCTCAATTTCTTGGATGCCTCTAGCTCTAAACTTTCTCATATATTTATACAATGAGTGAATAGTCTGGGCGTCACTATTAATTTTTGCCACCTGAAATTTGCCTCGTAAAGAGACATCAATATCTTTCAAATCGTGCATTTGTTTGGGAAACATTCTATGAGGAAGGTAAATGGTTCCATTTGGATTCTGGGTTTTCAACCGTTTCTTCAAATTCCTCACAGTTTGGCTACAATCTGTCTTGCAAAATCATTTATCGGATCTTGACGCCTTTCCAAATTTCATCTGTTGTTGCTCATAAAATTATTTGTAGCAATCCAATATTATTTTTGGATCAATCATCTTGAACATATTTGGATAGTAAAATCAAGCCATGATCAGATCCGTATCAAATATTTGATAATATAAATTTGTAAAACAAAAAGAAACCTAAATTAATAACCTAAAAATTGTGAATAAAACAAAATCTAGAACAATAAAATAAAAAATGAATTTAAACTAATCATAAGTTCTAAACAAACATTGTTTATAATTTCATTTCAAATATGATCTTAAAATTCTAGAAGCTTCAAGTTAATGGTGAAGAGAAAAATATTAATTTTGTTTTTTTACAAAATCAAACAAATCATAGATAATTATTTTTTATTATTATTATTTTTATTTTGAAATGAGATGAAAAATGAAAAAAAAAAAGTTTAATTAATATCACCAAATGATTTTATGAAAATGAGAAATCAATGAAGATATTATTTGATGAAGTATTGAACCCATTATTCAAAATAGTCAAACTTGCTATGCTCGTTTCTAAATTTTGACATATACTCTTGTAATGAATGTCTCATACTATAGTGAATATCTTAAGTTTGTCTCAAAGTAAGCCAAGGTATGGAAATATTTGAAAAGGTTGATTTTGTAGCTCATTATAATTATCAATATTCTAATGGAGGCCCTTTAAATTTTGTAAAAAATTAGGGGGAGTTGTTGGGGCCCAACACTGTGAGCATCTTTGAACAAGGTGGGCTAATAATAGCCAACTCTCAACATTTTATGAGTGGTGGTGTTTCCTGCGAAATGTCCACCGGTAAGGCCATCATGGAGCTCCTTCAGAACGTTGTCTGCATATTCATGTTAGAGACATCTTAATAGTACCCCATCATAATTAATCCGAAAGAGTATCAAATTTGTGAGGCGATATTGTGCAGATTTTAACTTGAGAGCTCTCTTGTCCCTAGGGTTGAGATTTTTTGGACAAGTCCCATGGTGTAGGAGATAAATTAGCTTCTTGTACCTGTTGGGGTCCTATAATTATAGGCAATGCGATTCTTTGACTGTTGATTTGGAATTTTTCTCATGATGACGAAGTCTGGCTCGGTTGATCCCGTTTTTTTCCTTCCATTCTTTTCATTCGATCCCCCATCACCCTGTTGCATCCTTTATCCACGTTGCGCCCTCACTCCCTTGTCATGTTGCCCCATTGACTACCTCTCGCCCGTCACCCATCCATGAATAATCAGACTTAGGATGAACAAAAAGAACAATAGGTTAGTTAGATTAAAATAATAATAAATGTTAATATAATTAGTTTAATAAACTGGATTAGTTCATAATTAGTTGGTTAATTAATAATAATTCAATTGTTAATTAATTAATTAATTAATGATTAGTAATATAGTTAGGTTAGTAAATAGGTTAGTTTTGAATTAAATAAAACAAATTAAATAAAAATAAACAAAAAACAAAACACATTAACATAAACAAAAATGTGAAACAAATATGCAATAATTTAAAAAACAAATAAAACAAAAAAGAAACAAAACATAAAAAAAACGCGTAACAAATCACATAATAAAAAACTAAAAATTAAAAACAAATAAACCTACGCTACCCTAAGTCTACCCCACCCCCTACCTCAATGAACATCACTCATATATCACGTCCCATCCATTTAACATTTAATCAATCAAACGGCCCATAAAAATTCTGGACCCCCCCTCACCATTCAGAATTTAAGGAGAGGGGGGGGTCCGAAATAATGGTTTTGCAAAACCACCCCCCTCCACGTGGTGGCTTCCTATTCCTACATACCCCCCCCCCAAAAAAAAACCGCTTACCGCCTCAGGGGGGGTCCGGAATACCACCCAGCGCAAAAAAAAAACAACTTTTTCATATTTTTGCCATTTTTTGCCTGTTTCACCATGTGTTCGTCCGAGGCAGTTTCAGGGCAAATGAAGATAGATTTTAAAAATAAGAGAGAGGTTTTTTCTTGGAACGGGCTGAGGAAAAAAAAAGTCTCTCAGTTTTTGCAATGGAGCTACGAGCAGGGATAATCAAAGCCATATTCGAGGCCCTTGTTTCCATATTTCCACTTTTATGTTACAGTCTCAATATTGCAGGAGCTGTTACGTCCATATGGAGAAAAATTTGGTGAAACCAAAAGATTTTTTTGTCCAGAACATGCCCATATACAATAACCTCCTTCAGTTTTCACCCAGGTGTCATCGTTGAAGAGAAAACCACATCTTTTTGGACCCCTTTTTCACAGAAAACCAGTCTGTCTTTTATGGTAGACAAGACCCAAATTCCGCCAGAATGAATGAAGAATATCCACGATTCAAGGAAGAAGTTGAGGAAGATGAGGGAGCAGATGGCAGCTCGACCAGGGGGAATTTAAATTCTCTAGACAATTGGCAAAGTCTTCCCGCATTTCAGGCAGAGGTTTAAACACAATTTCCCCTAGCTGGCAGCAAATCTCCAACAACCTCAAGCATTCGACTAACTCTGCATTTATCTTTTGATGTTGTTAGAGTGAATTTGCTAGCAAAACTTAAAAAACCTCCAGTGCTCTAGATTTCATAGAATTGTTGTAACTTCTTTTCTATTTTTAGAAAGCAGAGTTATGAGCCTAAGTCTAGGAGAAGGCTGAATGATTTTTCTTATTTATACACATGTAAAAGACAAACAGAGGGTTCGACCTATGAGGTTCCTTGTTGGACAGTGGGCTATGTTTGGCCAGAGAACTCTTTCTGTAATCTTTAGATGAATGATCAGTAATATACATGTTGTTTATAGGATTCTTGTGCAGAGGTGTTGGTGGTGTTTCCCTTCTTTGTTGAGTGTTTTCCTGTTATCATTTCGTTTGTTTTCAATTTCTCATTATCATAAGAAGAGTAACAGAGCAGAATTTATTAGAAAACACTCTGCATCTGATCTTGTGATAATCTTTATGTTTCTCCTCTAAAAATCTAGTTTATGAATTCTTAACTGCTCATTTTCTCTCTTTTTCATCCCCTAGTTGTTCCTTAAATCGACACCATCAAAACTAAATTCGATCCAACACTTCCACTACCTTGCCCTGTGTAAAAGATTTGTCTAGATCTGAGAATGAATCATATATTTAAGCGCAGACCCCATTTGTCCAATGGACCTCCTTGCTATTCCAAAACAACCATTTAAAAACCCCAACCCCACACTTGCATAACTAGCCTAATACATATTAAAACAAAGCTATATCAGACAGAGAGATCCCTCTCTGAGTCTTAGAGGGCTAGATCCAAGAATCAAATTGCTTTTGATGTTGCCTCTGTGACTGCCTTACAACCTTGGGCAAATTACAGAGTGCTAACAGAATGGCGACCATACTGGGGACTCTCCCTAGTAGTACACTTCAAGCTCCAGATATGATCACTAATGGTGGACAGTGACCAGACACAAGAAGGCTGAGATCGTTCACCTAGCGAATCCAATCAGCTCCAGACAGTGCCAACTCGAACACTCCACTGGAGGAAGAACCTAAAGCATGGCCAAGCAGCCTAGAAAGATTAGGTACTCAAGCTCAAATTACATTCAAGACATATTTGGTTTCATCTACAATTACTTTCTCTCTTATCATGATCCTAGTCTAGAGTATATTTTTGAAATTCAGGATGACCTTTTTCAACCTGAAGAGCCTCTAGAGATTAAACCCCAAATTGCAGATTATGTACATGTTCATACACCTGTGCACATCCCAGAGGCACTTGTAGAAACCCTAGTGAGAAATAAGCCTCCTGCTTTATCTCCTACTCTTGCTAAACCTCTGTATGGTTGTAAGCCTCTTTCTTCATCTCCTGTGCTTGCAAAAGTCCCAGACCAATACCAACCTCTAGATTTTCCTCCCATTCTCCATGACCTCCCTGTCAATTACATAAAAAATATACCTAGGTTAGATGGAGAAAATGGGAAGATCACTACTGAAAAGCATATTCAAAACCTTGAGGATTTCCTTGACCTTTATGAGGTTGAAGATGATGATGTCAGTATCAAGATGTTTGCCCTGTCTTTGCAAGGAAAGGTTAAAAATTGGTTTAGAAATCTGCCATCTGCAAGCATCAGAAATTTTCATCAATTTATGCAAGTTTTCCTAGATAGATGGGTGGTCATGAGAAATGTTTTCCTCCTCCTAGAAGAGTATGACCACTTGAAAAGAAATCCAAGGGAGCCAATACATCAGTTTTCAGCCAGATTCAATAAGGTGTATCATGCAATACCTATTGATATAAGGCCACCCCAAGGATCAACTCACTTGCATTACCCATATGCCTTCTATCATGAGATGACATTTCAGTTAAGAGAAAGGAACACCACAAGGCTTGAAGAAATGCAGAGCATTGCAGTTGATGTAGAGACCAACTTGCTGATCAGAAGGTCAAAGTTAAAGGACAATGAAAAGGAGCAGCTGAAATCATCAGAAGCTAAACTGCAGATTTTGGCCAGTGCCATGGAAAAGCTGATGCAGAAGATTCACATAAAAGAGGAGCTTGTTGTCCAAAGACATCATGTTCCATTGATTTCAGAGAAAGACATGGTCATAGTTCCCGAACATTTTTCTACTCATCCTGGGTACCATGGTTTGAATAATGATTCGTTCATGTATTCAATTCACAACACAGTCAAATATGAAGTTCCACCTCGACTTGCAGAGGAACAACCAGCTGATATGATGTGCATGTTTGACGACATTCCTTACTTGGATTGTCCACCCAAGTGTGATCAGTATGATGATGAGCATGAGGTTGAAATAGAGGTGGACTGTTCAAAGAGATCAACAGCATGTCATTGGCAGGAAGAAGATCATTTACAGTTCAGGTATGACAATCAGCCCTTGCACAACAGTCATGAAAGTGATGAAGAAGAGACAGAAAATTTCAGAGTAAGGGAAAAATCTTTGCCCTTATGTTTCTCTTCTTTTCAATTTTTTAGAAGAAATTGTAGATGAGTTGGCATTGGTAAAGAGGGAGGATGTTTTGATCAACTAGGGGAAGATGCTAGTGCTGATGTGGAGGATTTTCTAAACCCAAAATTGCAACACTTTACCTACTCTAATTTTCAAATTCCAAATGAAAGCTTAAAGCCTGAGATAAACTGTGAGTTAATCCAAAATAAATCTGTACCATTGTGCTTTAATTCATTTCAAATTTTGAATGAGACTCTTGGACAAGAGTTGAAGGATAAATACACAAAAGGTTAGGAGATATCATTTGAATCAATTCACCAGTCTTGTCAGTCTTTTCAGGATCCAATAGCTGATCGGTTGGATGGCCTGTGGGGTCAAAATCATTCCCCATCATCCAGCTATGGGATAAAACGCTGCTATGATATGGATATGTTAGGACAGTCATCTACAGGGGTTTGTTCAACAAATTCATCATTTCACAAACCATTAGAGCATTCACAGTCATATAAAGAAGTGTTGAAAGACACATAATGCATAGGTGAAAAATCGAGTCTTGATGCCGAGTTGTTTGAAGTTGAAAATCAAAATATGGGTCAAACCTATATTGATCCTATAAATACATATATGGATAAAAATTTTAATACAGGATATTTTTCCATCACCAGTGTTTTTCCTGTTGTTCGGGTTTATCAAATCTTATGTAAGGAAAAGAAGGTTGGAAATTACTCTCAAGCACGAGTAACAGACTTATTTCTGAGTTTCATCACAAACAGTGAAAGAAAAGAGCCACTAAATCAACTGCTGGATTGGCTCCATTGGAATTTTTCCATTACCTAGCTGAGCAATGATTGCAGTAAGGTAGGTAGGAAAAAATGAATAAGCTAAGCATTTCGAGCGTCTCTTTTTCGGAAGTGTTTATTTTAATTTGGTTTAAGTTGCAAGATCAAAATAGGTACAAGTTGCAGAATAAGGTTTTGGGACCAGACCAATGGATAAAGCACTGGTCTGCATGATTCACAGGTTCATGGTTCTTGACACCTCCTGAAAGAAGCTGCAATCCCCAGGTGGAGCCTATGTTGGGGTCCTATAATTATAGGCAACTCGATTCTTCGACTGTTGATTTGGCATTTTTCTCGTGATGACGAAGTCTGGCTCGGTTGATCCCGTTTTCTTCCCTCCATTCTTTTCACTCGATCCCCCATCACCCTGCTGCATCCTTTATCCACGATGCACCCTCACTCCCTTGTCTTGTTGCCCCATTGACTACCTCTCGTCCGTCACCCATCCATGAATAATCAGACTTAGGATGAACAAAAAGAACAATAGGTTAGTTAGATTAAAATAATAATAAATGTTAATATAGTTAGTTTAATAAACTGAATTAGTTAATAATTAGTTGGTTAATTAATAATAAATCAATTGTTAATTAATTAATTAATTAATGATTAGTAATATAGTTAGGTTACTAACTAGGTTAGTTTTAAATTAAATAAAACAAATTAAATAAAAATAAACCAAAAACAAAACACATTAACATAAACAAAAATGTGAAACAAACATGTAATAATTTAAAAAACAAATAAAACAAAACATAAAAAAAACACGTAACAAATCACATAATAAAAAATTAAAAATTGAAAACAAATAAACCTATGCTACCCTAAGTCTACCCCACCCCCTACCTCAACGCACATCACTCATATATCACGTCCCGTCCATTTAACATTTAATCAATCAAACGACCCATAAAAATTTCGGACCCCCCCTCACCATCCAGAATTTAAGGAGAGGGGGGGGTCCGGAATAATGGTTTTGCGAAAAAACCCCCCTCCACGTGGTGGATTCCTATTCCTATTCTCCCCCCCCAAAACCACTTACCACCTCAGGGGGTGTCCGGAATACCACCAAGTGAAAAAAAAAAACACTTTTTCATATTTTTTCCATTTTTTGCCTGTTTCACCATGTGTTCGTCCGAGACAGTTTCTGGGAAAACGAAGACGGATTTTAAAAATCTGAGAGAATTTTTTTCTAAGAACGGGTTGAAGAACAAAAACCTCTCTCGGTTTTTGTAACGGAGCTACGAGTAGGGATAATAAAATCCATCTTCGAGGCCCTTTTTTCCAGATTTCCACTTTTTTGTTATAGTCCCGATCTTGCAGGAGCTGTTACGGCCTGCTAGAGACGAATTTGGAAAAACGGAAGAATTTTTTTGTCCATCATATGCCCATATACAATAACCTCCTTCAGTTTTCTCCCAGGTGTCATCGCTGAAGAGAAAAAAACATATGTTCAGACCCCTTTGTCACAGAAAATCGGTCTGTCTTTTATGGCAGACAAGACTCAAATTCCGCCAGAATGAATGAAGCAGATCCACGATTCGAGGAAGAAGTTGAGGAAGATTAGGGAGAAGATGGAAGATTGACCAGGGGGAATTTAAATTCTCCAGACAAATGGCAAAGTCTTCCCACATTTCAGGCAGAGGTTTGAACACAATTTCCCCTAGCTGGCAGCAAATATCCAATAACCTCAAGCATTCGACTGACTCTGCATTTATATTTTGATGTTGTTATAGTGAATTCGCCAAAAAAACTTAAAAAACCTCCAGTGCTCCAAATTTCATATAATTGTTGTAACTACTTTTCTAGTTTTAGAAATCAAAGTTATGAGCCCAAGTCCAGGAGAAGGCTGAATGATTTTTCTTATTTATACACATGTAAAAGACAAATAGAGGGTTCGACTTGTGAGGTTCCTTGCTGGACAGTGGGCTATGTTTGGCCAGAGAACTCTTTCTATAATCTTTAGATGAATGATCAATAATAGACATGTTGTTTACATGATTCATGTGCGGAGGTGTTGGTGGTGTTTCCCTTCTCTGTTGAGTGTTTTCCTGTTATCATTTCGTTTGTTTTCAATTTCTCATTATCATAAGAAGAGTAACAGAGAAGAATTTATTAGCAAATACTCTACATCTGATCTTGTGATAATCTTTATGTTTCTCCTCTCAAAATCTAGTTTATGAATTCTTAACTGCTCATTTGCTCACTTTTTAATCCCCTAGTTCTTCCTCAAATCGACACCATCAAAACCAAATTCGATCCAACACTTCCACTACCCTGCCCTATGTAAAATATTTGTCTAGATATGAGAATGAATCAGATATTTAAACGCATACCCCATTTTCCCAATGGCCCTCCTTGTTGTTCCAAAACAACCATTTAGAAACCCCAACCCCACACTTGCATAACTAGCCTAATACATATTAAAACAAAGCTATATCAGATAGAGAGATCCCTCTCTGAGTCTTGGAGGTCTAGATCCAAGAATCAAAGTGGTTTTGATGTTGCCTCTGCAATTGCCTTACAGCCTTGGGAAAATTACAGATTGCTAACAGTACCAAGACTCTTGTCCTAGGGAAATGTATGAAACTTCACCACACCATAATGTCAATTCATTCTCCCATCCGAAATATTCATTTACTTGGTCTTGGGCTTCGGCTACAAGTTTTCATAATCCTTTCCCTTTATCTAGTTTGGTAGACTTCATATCTAGATCAAATTCTTGAACTACTACCATCCAGTTCCATCTTATTTCCCCCATATCCTATTTAGTGAATAGGGATCAAAATGTAGGGTGGGGAACAATTATTTTTGTGTGGTTATTTAGGATGTAGGACCTGAAGTGTTTTACTGCCTTATATACTGCATAGGCTTGTTTATTTATAGCACGATAATTAAGTTCAGATCCTTGGATATTAGTGCTTATGAACAAAATCTAATCCTCATTGTTTTCATCATACTTCTAAGTCAATACTATACCTAACAACTGGTCGGAGGCGAAAGTATAGAGGAAAAAATCTTTGTTGAAATCGGGACTTTGTAACACAAGGGATTGAGACATAGAAGTTTTGATGTTGCTGAAAGCATCCTTCCGCTCATTGTCCCATTTAAATTCAACATCTTTATGAATCATCTTTTGTAAGGGTTTGATAGTTTTCGCGAAATCGGGAGTGAATTTTCTCACGAAATTGATTTGACCGAAAAAAGACTACATAGCTTTCTTGTTGTGAGGCAACGAGAGTTGAGATATGGCCTTAATCCTTTTTGGGTCTATGTGAATGTCTTATTGAGATATAATGTGTCCTAACATCTTACCTTCCTCGATGTAGAAAATAATTTTCTTATGATTTAAGAATATGAGGTATCTCCTACACCTTTCGAAATCTGAGTTAACTGTTGGATGTTCTATTCTCTGTTCTTTGAATACACGTTTACATCATCCAGATACATAAACACAAACTTGTTGATTAGTCCTCGAAATGATACATCCACGACCCTTTGGAAGGTCACCCCTGTGTTGATTAACCCAAAAGGCATGCGCTTATAAGAGAAGGTTCCCCACTTGGTTCATAAGGTAGTTTTCAAATGATCTTCCTCTGAAACCAAGAATTGGTTGTAACCTAAAAAACCGTCTAGTAGAGAGAAAATATTTGAGCTAGACATGGTCTCCAGGAGCTACTCCATTGGTGGGAATGGGTAATTTTCCTTTTCTGAAGCTCTGTTGAGTTTCCTAAAATCTATGCATAAGTGGATTTCTCCAGACTTTTTCCTCACGGGAACTAAATTTGCTACCCATGCAGAATGTCTAACCTAGAAGATGATTTTGGCATCCAAAAGTTTCTTCAATTCCTAATACATAAGAGGTTTCAGGGATGGGTTATACTTTTAGAGATTTCGTTGGAAGGGTTTCACTTGACATCTTAATGGGATAGTGCATTAAATGATGCGGGTATCATAAGTTTTTAGACATCGATAGGACCATGCAAATACATCTTGGTATTGTATGAACAGTTTAAGGTATGCCTTTATTTCCTCTTTAGATATAGTCTTGTCGATATTCACATTATTTGGGTTTTTCAGGGTTCTGATATTTATAGTTTCATGCAGGGGGCAAGAGCTACCAGTATTTTCATTTTTAGGCCCCTTAAATTGTTCCTTTAGGTCAAAAAGATTCTCCAAGTTAGCTATCCCTTTCGTAATTGTGTAAGACTTTGATTTGTCAATAGGTTGACCTGTCTAAGGATCAAATCCTTCTTATTGTTCCTGGAATACTTCATCGTCAATAGGTAAGTCTTTGAAATTATCTTTGTTAGTTAGAAATTTTATGATCTGTTCATCTCCTTCAAGGTCTTTTCAATTAGAAATGTTGTTAGGCACTGATGGTTTGTAGAGTAGTTCCACAGTGAATCAGGAGGCAAGGATATTCTTTTCTCTGGGGATTGTGGTGATATTGAAAGCTTCAAAATGCTCTATTAACCTATGCACTTCTTGTTGATAATTATTTAGGTGCGGGGAATTGAAATGTATAACATTCCTTACTTGTCTAACAATGTTTATGTCTATGGATTTATTTAACCCCTATACTAGAGCTTTATACTCGACAGTGTTATTGGTGCATTCAAATTCTAGTCTACATGATAGGAAATGGTGTTTACCTTTTGGATCAATGAGGGCGCACCCTTCCCTTGATCCTTCCTGTGATTTAGATCCATTGAAATATATGGTATGAATTTGTGAGATAAAGTTAAGCATTTATTCCCTCTTATTTCTTTGTTTCCCTCCTATCTTTTGTTCGATTATTTCTAGCATAGGTTCTTGACAAAAGAAGGTTTCCTCTATCGATATCGACGATTTATCTTGAAAGACCATTTCAGAGTTTTGAGTGAGAGGGACATCAGATGGAAGAGGGGAGAAGTGATCCAGATTTTATGAGAAGAACGAAATGAATACAGATTATTAACAGGTGCTTAACACAAAATAATAGAGGTACAGTAAAAATGGTTTTCTATTCAATAACAAAATAAGCTGAAACTGTAAAATGCAGCGGAAACAAGCTTGCTAGAATGGTGATGGCTTATCTCTGAGAAGAGATGTGACGACAGTGTGCATTTGCAAGAAGAAGGTTACAATGAGGCTCTAAAGGCCTTTTTACAATAATAAATAAGGCCAAAAACCCTATACATCCAAAAACCTAACCCTAGGAGATGAAGCGCCAAAAGTCATGTGGGCCCCGTTTGGGTATGTTAGTACATCAACTTCTTGGGGTCGTAACTTTTGCATACGATCTCCATTTTAGGCATGTAATAGAACGTTGGAAAGGTATTATTGAGGAGATTCATTTTGGGGGCTCAATGTTTCCTTTGAATACCATTTACAATATCCAGCCTGAAAAACCTTCATTTAGGCCCTCAAAATGCCCCTGAAAGTTAAAATTGCTAAAAATAGTAAATCGCCAAAATTGTCAGAAAACTATTTTGAGCCAGTTAGAAAAGGTGGGTGGCCACCGATATCCATATGGATCAATCCTCCCTCCTTATGAAGAAATGGTATCCATTACATTGAGGTACCCCATTAGATGAGGAAATTTCGGCTGAATTTGGCCCTGAGTGAGCCAATTGCCTTGGTGCAGGAGTTGCCCTGCTTTGATGACTTGATAAAGATGGATCCTTTTTTTTCAAGTACCCTTGATCTATATGTCCACAATTTGATCATTGGATTCCTATTGTAGGTAGTCAGGATTGAGCTCTGTTGGTGTGAATTGTTTTTCTACTTCTGAGGTGTCCAATAATGGTGGGAAATAAGGGCGAAGGAGATCCACGTTGAACACTGGGCGCAGACTAAGGAAAGGAGGAATATTGAACTCAAAAGCATTATCCCCCATGGCCTTGGTGATAGTGTACAAGCCATAAGGGAGTGGGTGAAGCTTCCGATGGGGTGTTTTAAGACCTTGTTTCTACAAGTGCAACCAAACTTTGTCACCCACCTGAAACTTATGTGGCACTTGATGTTGATCATGGCATTGTTTGTACTTGTCATTGGACTTCTGTAGGATATCCTGAACCTATTGGTGGATGCACTGGATCCATTCAATTAACCGGGTGGCTTTGTCAGCTTCAGTTGGAGCAGGAGATGAGTCAGTCAAGGTGACCGCAAGGGGAAGTGCAACATCTATGGGTCCCAATTATTAGAATCCCAACCCCACTTGAAAGGGGCTATGGTCAGTTTAGCTATGCAGGGCACGGTTGTAGCTATGCTGGACATAGGGAAGGCTCTCATCACATGTGTGAGGGTGATTTGAACTATACATGTGAAGGATATGCACAATCATTCGATTTACAACCTCGGTTTGGCCATCTGTCTGGGGGTGGAAGGACATGGATTTGGTGATCTTGGTGTCCAGCAGTGACCAGAGGCTCGACCAGAATGTGCTGAGAAATTAATTATCCTGATCTAAGACAATGGTTTTTGGGATTCCAAAATGTACCCAGACTCATTCAGGGAAGAGCTTAGCAGTGGCCTCTGCTGTGATGCTCTTCTTGCAGGCAACCTGATTCGCCATCTTAGAAAATCGATCAACAACCACAAAAACACAACCATTTCCCCGCTTGGTGGATAGGAGGCTCGACATGTAGTCCATTTTGATGGATTCCCATGGCCTATCAGGAGTAGGAAGAGGGGTGTACAGTCCTTGTTTCTTAGTGTTCAGTTTGGCAATGGTGCAGGCAGTACAGGACCTCATATACTTGATGACCTCCTATCAAAGTTTCGACTAGTAGAAATGTTTTTGTAGCATTACCACTGTGTTTTCAATGTCGAAGTGTCCTACCACCTAACTATAGTGGGCTTCCCATATCATCTTTTCTCAGTCACTTGATGGAACATAGATATGTCCCAGATGACACAAAAACCCATCCTGAAGATGGAAATTATCAACAACTACGTTTGCACCCAACATTTGGTAGGTGGTGGCGAAGTCAGGGTTTGTCTCATAGAGTTGGGTCCATCCATATGTCTTATGGACGCAAGATTCTAGCACCATGGTGAGTGTCGCGACTGATGGTCTACTGAGGAAATCATCATCGCGATTGGTGCTTCCTATTTTATACTTGATGTTGAGGTGGAATTGATGCAAGTATGTGGACCACTTTTGATGGTGATCATTCTGCAATTTTTCTTGTATCTACATGAACTGCAGTGGCTTGTGATCAGTGTGGATAACTATCTCCTTCCCAAGAATGTAATGTCTCCACTGGTGGCATGCTTTCGCAATGGATTACATTTATTTGTCATAAGTAGGGTACTTACAGATAGTATCTGACAGTGTCTCACTATGATAGGCCACAGGGTGGCTGTGATGAGTGAGAATGACACCCAAAGCATAGTTTGAAGCATCTATCTTGATCTCAAAAGGATGTTGTATGTATGGTAGTGAAAGTATTAGAGTTGAGAAAAAACGTTGCTTCAAATCATCGAACGCTTGTTGTTGGGACCAGCTCCACGCAAATTTCTCCTTACCACCACCTGTGTTTATTTGGCTGAGGGCCCATGCAATATGGTAGAAACCCAACATGAACCTACGGTAGAAATTGGCAAAGACCAAGAAGATTTGAAGCTTAGTGAGTGTTGTTGGGGCTGGCCAGTCATGGATGACTTGGATCATGACTGGATCCACATGTATGCCATGTTGATCAATGATGTAGCCCAGGTAATGTACCTTGTCCATGCCAAATGAGCATTTTTCCAAGTTGGCGTATAGATTGTGCTGCCGCAGGGTGTGCAAAACCTGTTGAATATGCTTCAAGTGTTCGTCCCAAGTCTTGTTGGAAATTACAATGTCATCCATATACACCACTACAAAAGTATTGGTTAATCATCGCAGGAGATCGTCCATCATCCTCATGAAAGTGGCTGGAGCATTTTTCAAACCAAAGGGCATGACCAACCATTCAAAAAGGCCTTCATTTGACTTGAAGGTGGTCTTCCATACATCTATATATTCTATCGAGACCTGGTGGTAGCCAGACTTCAGATCAATGTTACTGAAGTATTTTTCCCCCATGAGTTGATCAAGGAGGTCATCGATTTGGGGAATTTGGTACCAGTTTCTGACTGCGATTTTATTCAAATCCTGGTAATCAATACAGAGTCACCAGGTCCCATATTTCTTATATACCAACAAGATTGGGCTCCCACAAGATGATGAGCTGGGGAGGATGTGCCCCTTATGGAGAAGTTCTTAGATCTATCGCTTGATCTCCTCATTCTCTAAAAAAGAGTGATGATATACTAACCCATTGGGTAGCAGTGCGTTAGGAGTCAGATCGATGGGGTGCTTGACATGGCAGTGCAAAGGTACCACTGTAGGTGAGGAGAATATATCCTAGTATTCTTCCATGACCTTATCTACTTGATTTTTCTGTGTGGAGAGGTCGGCCGCAGAGACCCTGGATGTGGCTGTGATATTTTTCTTATTCTGAGAGAGAATCAAAAAGAGGACAAACTTCCCCGTCTGAGAGATGACCTTCCTGCATTGCTTAGCAGAGATCAAGGAAATAGCACAAGGTGGGATGGCCTCAGGTATCCTGTACAATTTCCTGTTCAAAGTAATAACAACACTATGAGGCCTAGACTCATATACAACATGACGTTTACATAAATAAGGTTGTCCCAAAATAACATCACACAATACCTCATCTTTGAAGGGCTTGATGTCGTACTACAGTTGACACTGTTGGCTGACATAGAGATCGCTTCCTTGGCAGAGCCATCCAATGGTCTACACTTGTGGGTGCAGTGTTGTTGGCAAGGCCAGCAGCTTGACCACCTCTGATGAGATGAGGTTCTTCTAGCTACCGCTATCAACGATGAAGTGTAGTAGGGTGCCTTTTACCCACATCTCTGAATGGAAGAGGTGCTCTCCTTCTTCTAGCTCGTCTGGTTCACCAGGTTGGAGCTTGGTGGTAGCAACGGTGGCACTAGGTTCCATGTCAATGATCCATCCTCCCCTCTCTGGTTTTGCCTTAGAGTCATAATCTGCATCTGATTCAAAGGCTTTCACTTCATCCACCAACGAATTCTTTGAGTGGTAGTCAGCAGTGTTATGCCAAGGGCTCTTATGGAAGTCCGATCACTTCCCGGTATCTTTCTTTTTCTTTCCAGTGTCCTTCTTTGCTTATGGCTTGGACTAGTTGTCCTTATACTGTCCATATTTTCTCTGTCCTTTTTTCGATGGGTTGGGGCCACTTGATTTTGATGGCATATTGGTAGGTCATGCCCGAGGATGAGATGTCTAGAAATTCCATTTCTATCTGGATGTATCTATGCAGAGCACCGCTATACTTGAGCACCAGATGTCTCTCTAAATCTTTGATACCCAACTTGGTGTGCAAGGTATGGAAGATATTTGTGAAATCTAGCACTACTTAGTCTCTTTCTTGCCACAGTGTGGTCCATTTGGTATACAGGTCATTATAACTTCCGACAGGGTAGTATTGTTCCTTAATAACATCAATGAAGGATTCCCAGGTGGTCGTGACTGAAAATAATGAGGTTTCCTCTGTTTCATTTTTCTCACAGAAAGTTTCCCACCAATCTTTGACATGGGGAACGGCTTTGAGGAGCGCAAAAGTAATCTTTTCTTTATTTGAAAAGTTATGGATAGAAAAATACCCTTCTAGTAGATTCAACCACTTGTATATAGCATATTCATCTATATGACCTTCAAATAAAGGAATATCAAAGTTTATTTGTACCTTGAATTGGGCGGCGCCTCCATTCGAAGAAGATGTGTTGCCTATTGGTAGTCGTCGAAAGATTTGTGCGAAACTATCCATCATCTCATTCCTCTGTTGCATGAGGGATTCCTCAATAAAGAGTTTGAAAGGATCTCCTGTCTCATCATATTTCTTTTCTCCTTCCATGGGAGGTCACTTGGGTGTGTAAGAGCTTCTTTCCTTAAGAGAAACAAGCTCAATACCCAGCTCTTTATACTCCGACCTCATTGGGGACATGCATTAAGACGATAAGGAGCAGACCGCTCTGATACCACTGATCCATATTTTATGAGAAGAACAAAATGAACACAGATTATTAATAGGTGCTTAAAACAAAATAATAGAGATACAATAAAATTGGTTTTCTATTCAATAACGAAATAAGATGAAACTGTAAAATGCAGTGGAAACAAGCTTGCTAGAATGGTGGTGGCTTATCTCTGAGAAGATATGTGACGAAAGCATGATTTCATAAGAATAAGGTTACAATGAGGCTCTAAAGGCATTTTTACAATAAGAAAGAATGACAAAAACCCTAGACATCCAAAAACCTAACCCTAGGAGATGAAGCACCAAAAGTCATGTGGGCCCTGTTTGGGTAAGTTAGTACATCAACTTACTAGGGTCGTAACTTTTGCATACGATCTACGTTTTAGGTGTGTGATAGCCTGTTGGAAAGGTATCATCAAGGATATTTATTTTGGTGGCCCAATCATTCCTTCGGCTATCATTAAGGATCTTGATCCTGACAAACCTTCATTTAGGCCCTCAAAATGGCCTTAGAAGTTAAAATTGCTAAAAATAGTAAATTGCCAAAATTGTCAGAAAACTGTTTTGAGCTAGTTGGAAAAGGTGGGTGGCCACTGATATACATCTGGAACTAGAAGTTCCCAAATTAGGAATCATAGGAATAATTTCCTAGGATGGGTAAATCTGTGTATGAGGGTTTTTTTGAGGTCTCTAAATCAATGACCGTATGTTTCAGGTATCTCTCCCTATCGATTCTGATCATATTATTGTATCCCTTCAGTGGTATCCAAAGGTGTGCCTAGTTTGTACTAAAGTACCCATTCAAGTTATCAGACCAATATTGACTTAGTAATAACTCATAGGCCTCTGGGATGTCTACTACAATGATGTCAATCACTTCCACAAATTTAGGATGTGTCGCTATCCTGATCATTACATCTCTGAGTTCACCCATGACTGTGACCTGGGTTATGTCTAGTTGTATTACATGTTTATCACTCTTCAGAGGAATGACATTTAATTTTTTGCAAATAGACAAGGGCATCACATTGGAAGATGATCTTGAATCTACCAAACAATTATGGAGGTTCTTGTTGAAGACTTCAAATGTTAAGAGGAATGGTGGGACAAAAGGTTTTCCCTTATT
>ML792142.1:108379-119363 GCA_009831015.1 Picea engelmannii | reverse complement strand
CAAGATTATGTTTGGAGGATGCATATTTCTTAGCTTGGAAAGGAAGTTTTGAAGCTATGAAAACTTTTAGTATTATCATACTCTATTTTTCACATCAAAAACCTTCATTTGCACTCTACTCTATTTATGATATGTAACATTCCTAGTTTAATTAATTCAAGTATATAGATATAATTTTTAGCTACGACTAAATCAATGTAATATAAAAATTGTATTTCTATGTTTTAATAATAAAATGTGATGCCAACTGCTAAGGGGACATGGACAAGAGATGGCATATGAATTAATCCACAAGAGAGGAGAGTGTCTAGGATAATGGACAAGAGGGGTCCAAGGGGGAAATACCCATGTATATTAATTTAACCCATTTTCCTAAATTTGTTAATCGTATATGAACCTTCCAAATTTTTATTGCGTGTTTCCCAATCCAATCATTGAATACATGTGACGCGAAGTCACTACCCTCACGGTCCGACCTGCTCTCACCAGGACCTTCTTCACGTTCAGCCCTGAAGAGTCAAGAACTCTTCCAACTCCTCTCGGGAGTTCTCTTTACCCACATGTGTCTCTAACCGCGATCTCCCTTTCGCAAATCAGGAAATCAGAACTCGCGGGTTTGCGAGTTCGACGCTCATGATATTGGCCCTTCAATTCCCCGAGCCCGAGCACCGATGGTCAAAGGTCAACACCTCCACTCGTCGGGGGTTTTCCTATCGAGATATCGCTGCTCGCGATGTCAATGACTTGGAGTTCCAATCTCCGAGCCCCGATGCACCGATTGTTTGATATGATGCCACTTGTCCTCCACTATATTTCGTGGTCCCATGTGCCCACGTCACCCTCGGGATTTCGCGGATCGCGGATCCATGATACAAGTCTCCCTTGCTATTGGAAACCTCGAACGTCGAATCCCGATCCTCCCAGGATCTGATGCCACGCGTCCCTGCTCCGATCGATGGCTCTGAATAACTCGAGAAATCGCGACTCGTGATTTCAACAAGTCTTCCCCTCACCTCATCGAACTACGAATGTCGAACCCCGATGGGCTTCGATCCTTTCTGCGCCTATGGATTAACTCCTGCGCAGCTTCTCCACGATCGAACAATTAGCGAGATTTCGTGACTCTCCTCTGCGATCCCTGGCCGTTAATCCTTTGCATTGGAGACCTCCTCACTCCAAATCTCATCCTATCTGAACCTTCACACAGATTCATTCCCACAGCAACGGTAAGGAACTATCTCTCCTGAGCTTTGTAACTATGACTCCTTCAGAGACCTTTATGCCACTTCCTATGCTCGACTTTTCAACAACTCTCTAAGTGTTGAGTTCTTCAAATCCCATGCACTCACCTGCAACATAGATTTTCCACTCCCTTAGCTTAGAATCAACATTGAGACTTCAACCTCGGCCTGCACTTATCCTACACGGCTCGAATAACTCAATTCAACTTCTGGGCAAACGAGAATGAGAGCTTAACTGTTGAGCCTCATCAACGCACTCTATGTGGATGAATTCGACTGCACTCTATGCAGGAATCTCCTTGCTCAAACAGAGAAACAATTGAAACTCATTCTCTTCTCTCTCACAGATTTCGAATCTACCATGAAATCACATACACAACATATAAAACAAAGGCATAACAAGAAGCAAATATGCAACAACATAGTATCAACAACACACAGAGAATAATCACATCCATGGAATTGAATCAAAGCTCTCTATTAATTCAATAACTGTACATGGGGATTTTCCACAAATTCTCTGCTCTGCTTCTCTTGCTCCTGAATGATAATCTACTTCTCTAAATGCTAATAATTACAATGATACAAAGGAGGGTTCCTATATTCCGTTTGCCCTCTCGAATTCTGCAACTATCAAATCTACAATAAATTCCTATCTAACAACATTAAAACTAT
The DNA here is from genome assembly GCA_009831015.1 of Picea engelmannii. NCBI lineage: Eukaryota > Viridiplantae > Streptophyta > Pinopsida > Pinales > Pinaceae > Picea > Picea engelmannii. The sequence continues at coordinate 117,447 of ML792142.1, read as the reverse complement.
TAAATGCCTTCCTATCTACAATACAATACAAGTGTGCTTCATTACATCAACTCATTAATGCTTGGCACAACAACTATCAAGGTTAAATTCAAAAAGTGGTTTGCTGGCTTGTCCAGCTGTCTTTCCTTGCTCCATGCACTGGCTCGCTTGATGAGGTGTGCGATGCTCCTGCATCATACTCGGCTCAAAAGATTTCATGGGCTCCTGTCCATGAGCTCCTATACGGTCTGCCCATTCTTTTGGATAAATGATTCTGTCTCCCAGCTAGCATCCTCCACTGGGTGATTCTTCCATTTCACCAGGTATTCAAAATATTGCTTTCTCCTGGTCTTCCTGCCTATTCTTTTATCCAGTATGCACTCCATCTGAGGCTTCTGTGCAACTGGAAATTGCTTCTGCCACTGGACCACTGGTTCCTCATCACTTCCAGCTCCTGCATCCTCAGTTCTGTAGGGGTATAAATCTGAAATGTTGAAAATTGGAGATATCCCGATGCCCTCTGGTAACTCAAGCTTGTATGCATTCTCCCCGAACTTCTTTAGGACTTTGCATGGCCCAATCTTATTCATCTTGAGCTTGTTGTATGTTCCCCTTGGGAACCTTTCTTTCCTTAAGTGCGCCAGAACCATGTCCCCAACTTCAAACTGAAGTTGTCTCTTTCTCTGATTGGCTCTGCGCTTATACTCTTGATTTGACTTCTGCAGTCGCTGCTTCACCTCTGTGTGAAGTTCTTTCATCGCCTCAGCGAACTCTTCAGCCCTTGCGCTGCTAGTTTTAGCCTGTTCTGTTTCTCGGAGCTCAGAAACTCCTCTCGGCTGTGTCCCATATAAAATCTAGAACGAGATTTTGCTTGTACTTTGATTCACTGAATCGTTGTACGCAAACTCTACCTGTGGTAGGATATGGTCCCAACTGTTGTGATGCTCCGTCACCAGGCTTGGTAGTAAGTCTCCAAGACTTTTGTTGACCACCTTGGTCTGTCCATCTGTTTGTGGATGGTAAGCCGAACTAAATGCCAAATTAGTTCTGAGCTTCTTCCATAGAGTCCTCCAAAAATGACTCTATGAACTTTGTGTCCCTGTCCGAGACTATGCTTCTCGGCAATCCATGCAATCGCACAATCTCTTTGAAAAATAGATTCGTGATGTGGGTCGCATCACTGGTATTATGACATGGAATAAAATGTGCCATTTTAGAAAACCTGTCCACCACCACAAAGATGGAATCAACTCCTCATTGTGTTCTCGGCAATCCTAGAACAAAATCCATACTAATTGCCTCCCATGGTCTCTCGGGTATGGGAAACGGCTGATAGAACCCTGTGTTCTATTTTCGGCCCTTTGCATGTTGACATATCTTGCACCCGTCAACAAACCGTTTGACATTTGTGCGCATCCCTGGCCAATAATATGATTCGCTCAACTTGGCGAAGGTTTTGTCATGCCCAAAATGACCTGCTAAGCCTCCGCTATGTTTTTCCTTCACCAAATTCTCCCTCATAGAGAAATTCGGTATGCACAATTGATTGCACCTGAACAACAATCCTTCCTAGATCATATAATCAATCCACAGAGTCTAATCCCTGAGAACTGGGTTCTCTGCTGCTTCATAAGCTTCCCCGAAATCTGCATCACCTGCATACATATCTTTCAGGTCTTCAAAACCCAAGGTTTTGACTCTGAACTCTTGCAGCATCAAACATTTCCTGCTCAAAGCGTCAGCTACTTTGTTAGAAGTCCCTGAAATGTGCTTGATCACAAACGTAAAATTTTGCATATACTCTACCCATTTCGCATGCTTCTGGTTCAACTTCTCCTGTTGACTTATGAACTGCAATGCGTGATTATCACTATACAGCACAAATTCCTTGGGTATCAAGTAATTCCTCCACTTCTTCAATGCCTGTATGATGGCATAGAACTCTTTATCGTATGTGGAGTATTTCAACTTTGCATCATCCAGCTTCTCGTTGTAATATGCAACAGGCCTGTCATCTTGACTCAAGACCCCTCCAATAGCATATCCACTGGCGTCACATTTCACCTGAAATGTTTTCTGAAAATCAGGAAACACCAGAATTGGTTGGTTTGTTATCTTCCACTTCAACAGCTTGAAGCTCCTTTCAACCTCTCTTGTCCAGTGAAAAACTTTATGCCGCTTCTTCACTATGTCCATCATTGCTGTGCTAATTCCACTAAAATTCCGAATGAATTTTCTGTAGAAACTAGCCATTCCATGGAAACTTCTTACCTCAAAAACATTCCTCAGCGATGGCCAATTCCTGATCACCTCCACCTTCTCAGGATCCATCTTCAATTCATTCGCCGAGATTACAAAATCCAAATAAATGAGTTTTGTCTGCATGAAGGAACACTTCTTCAAATTGATCAGCAACTTCTCCTGCTGTAGCCTTCTCATTACAATGGCCAAATGCCTCAAGTGTTCATCCTTGGTCTTGCTGAAAATCAATATGTCATCCAGGTACACGACCACAAACTTACCGATGAATTCCCTCAGGACTTCATTCATCAGTCTCATGAATGTGCTCGGTGCGTTTGTCAACCCAAATGGCATGACCAACCATTCGTACAAACCCTCGTTTGTTTTGAATGTTGTTTTCCATTCATCACCTTCTCTCATTCAGATCTGGTGATATCCGCTCTTCAAATCTATCTTTGAAAAATAATTTGCCCCACTTAGGCAATCCATCAGGTCGTCCATTCTCGGCAGTGGAAATCTATACCTGATGGTGATTTTATTTATCGCCCTGGAGTCTGTACACATTCTCCAGCCTCCATCCTTATTTCGACTTAGTACTGTCAGAACAACGCACAGACTAAGACTCTCTCTGACGAGTCCCTTATCCATCAAATCCTGTACCTGCCTTTTGACCTCCTCGTTCTCCTGAGGTGTCAACCTGTACGCTGCCTTGTTTGGAAAACTTGCTCCGGGTATGAGGTCAATATGGTGACTTACACTCCTAATCGATGGCAATGAACAAGGTAGTTCATCCACGATGATATCAGCGAACTCTCCCAATAGTTCCTGAATCTCTTCTGGCAAGTCATCCACTCTTGTGCTTGTCAGGACAATTCTCGGCTTCCTGACAACAAAGAATTGTGTATCTTCATTCTTCTCCATCTCTGTGAGAAGATCCTTCCCACTCATGAGAGGTATTGTGTTGCTCACTTCCGGCCTTACTTCCTTATCTTTTATTGGAAGCAATCTGTGTGTCCTCCCATCCTTCTCCAAGGTATATGTGTTCATCCTCCCATCATGAACAACATTTCTGTCATACTGCCATGGTCTCCCCAATAATATATGACATACATCCATGGGAATGACATCACACAGAATCTCATCATGGTAATTCCCAATCTTGAATTTAACTAAGAATTGTTTAGTGACACTTACTCGGTGTCCTTTCTATAACCACGAGACCTTATATGGACTCGAGTGCTTAGTTGTCTCCAACTCCAACTTTTCCACCATCTCGGTTGAAACGAGATTATCGGTGCTCCCGCTGTCAACTATGACCTTGCACTTTCTGTCCTTGGTTGTGCAAGCTGTCCTGAACAGTTTTCTCCTTTGCACTGAGTTGTTCAGCTCCTTCTCGGGTGTCAAAAGAATTTTATGCGTTCCAAGTGATCTTCCGCTATCCACATCCTCATCATCACGCCTCCGTACCTCAGTGATGTGAGCTTCACTTCTATCCATCTTTTGGTCTGGACAATCCACGGCCTTGTGTCTGTCTTTCCCACATGTAAAGCATGTGATAAATCCCCCTCTGCCTCTTCCTCTACCTCTGGTACGAGGAATTACGTTGGCGTTAGCATAACCGCCACCCTGCTCTGTATGCGGCCTCCTCAGCTCAACATATTGTTGCCTTTGTTCAATTTGTGGCTGCCTCTGTTGTGAGGTACCACCTCTCTCAGCCTTACCCTGAGGCTTCTTCCAATCCTCCTTGGGCTTTTGAGTTCTTTCTTGGGAAAAAACCTTACATCTGGGCTGACTCCTGCCTCGCCCTCGCTGTCCCTGCTTGTGGCTCAGCTTCTCCTCAGCTTTTAGAGCCATCTGGTACGCATCCTGAACTGTTCGGATGGTCAGCATGCTTAATTCATCCTGAATGTCATATCTCAGCCCATTCAGGTATCTTTCCACCTTTTCGTCATCACTCTCCCGATGACCAGCTCGAATGTTGAGCCTGTAGAATTCTTCGGTGTATTCCTTCACCATCATCAACTTCTGCCTCAGGTTTTGCATTTGCCTGAACAGAGTGATCTGGTAATCTCTCGGGATGAATTTTTCTTTCATCTTAACGATCATCCTGTCCCAGCTCTTGATCTTTTGTTTTCCTTTGCAGCACCTATCAGCCTGCAACTCATCCCACCATAAGGCTGCATGTCCTTTCAGCTTGGTAACAACATGCCTTACCTTCTTGTCCTCTTCAATATCTTCATAATTGAAGTAGGTGTCGAGTGCTCGGATCCAATCCAGCAACTCCTCAGCATTTAGACTCCACTCATAAACGGGAATGTCCATCTTTGTTTTCGATCTCATTCTCGAAATGGCTCTGATCAACCGCTCGGTTGAAGCATCCTCTGCTGAGACCTCTTCTACTTCGTGTCCAGCTTCCTCTTCCACTTCGGAATCACTGAACTCTCCAGTGTTGACTCCACGCCTTTGGGTGGTCTCCATCTCTTCGAGTCTCTCCCTGAGATCTCGTATCTGTCGTTCCATCTCTGGATTCCCCGCCAGCCTACCCCTTCTCCGGGCGTCCCTGTATTCACGATCAGGCGACTGCCTTTCTCTTCTAGGCGGCATTGTGTCTTCTCTGTCTCTACTTCAGAAAACAAAGATACTCTCACTCTGATACCACTTGACGCAAGTCGTGTGTATCAGATTGCTTTCCTTTTTTCCTTCACTCCTCTCACCTGAGACACACAGACAAGATTCTAGGCTCTGATACCACTCTGACGCGAAGTCGCTACCCTCACGGTCTGACCCGCTCTCACCAGGACCATCTTCATGTTCAGACCCGAAGAGTCAAGAACTCTTCCAACTCCTCTCGGGAGTTCTCTTTACCCACAGTTGTCTCTAACCGCGATCTCCCTTTCACAAATCGGGAAATCGGAACTCGCGGGTTCGCGAGTTCGACGCTCACGATATCGGCCCTTCAATTCCCCGAGCCCGAGCGTCGATGGTCAAAGGTCAATGCCTCCACTCGTCGGGGGTTTTCCTATCGGGATATCGCTGCTCGCGATGTCAACAACATGGAGTTCCAATCTCCAAGCCCCGATGCGCCGATTGTTTGATATGATGCCACCTGTCCTCCACTATATTTCATGGTCCCACGTGCCCATGTCACCCTCGGGATTTCGTGGATCGCGGATCCATGATACAAGTCTCCCTTGCTATTGGAAACCCCGAACGTCGAATCTCGATCCTCCCAGGATCCGATGCCACGCGTCCCTACTCCGATCGACGGCTTTGAATAACTCAGGAAATTGTGACTTGCGATTTCAACGAGTCTTCACCTCGCCTCGTCGAACTACGAATGCCGAACCCCAATGGGCTTCGATCCTTTCTATGCCTACGGGTTAACTCCTGTGCATCTTCTCCACGATCAAATAGTTAGCGGGATTTTGTGACTCTCCTCTACGATCCCTAGCCATTAATCCTTTGCATTGGATACCTCCTCGCTCCAAAGCTCATCCTATCCAAACCTTCACACAGATTCGTTCCCACGGCAATGGTAAGGAACTATCTCTCCTGAGCTTTATAACTCTGACTCCTTCAGAGACCTTTATGTCGCTTCCTATGCTCGACTTTTCAACAACTCTCTAAGTGTTGAGTTCTTCAAATCCCATGCACTCACCTGCAACAGAGATTTTCCACTCCCTTAGCTCAAAATCGCCACTGAGACTTCAACCTCAGCCTGCACTTATCTTTCACGGCTCGAATAACTCAATTCAACTTCTGGGCAAACGAGAATGAGAGCTTAACTGTTGAGCCTCATCAATGCACTCTATGCGGATGAATTCGACTGCACTCTATGCAGGAATCTCCTGGCTCAAACAGAGAAACAATTGAAACTTATTCTCTTCTCTCTCACAGATTTCGAATCTACCATGAAATCACATACACAACATATAAAACAAAGGCATAACAAGAAGCAAATATGCAACAGCATAGTATCAACAACACACAGAGAATAATCACATCCATGGAATTGAATCAAAGCTCTCTATTAATTCAATATCTGTACATGGGGATTTTCCACAAATTCTCTGCTCTGCTTCTCTTGCTCCTGAATGATAATCTACTGCTCTGAATGCTAATAATTACAATGATACAAAGGAGGGTACCTATATTCCGTTTGCCCTCTCGAATTCTGCAACTATCAAATCTACAATAAATTCCTATCTAACAGCATTAAAACTATTAAATACCTTCCTATCTACAATACAATACAAGTGCGCTTCATTACATCAACTCATTAATGCTTGGTGCAACAACTATCAAGGTGAAATTCAAAAAGTGGTTTGCTGGCTTGTCCAGTTGTCTTTCCTTGCTCCACGCGCTGGCTCTCTTGATGAGGTGTGCGATGCTCCTGCATCAACATGTAAGAGGGTGGGTGTGAGTAGTCACATCCCAACGTTATTGGGCACATGGGGGTTGAATAAAATCAGCTTGGGGAAGAGTTTGAGTCAATAAATGAAAGACAAAGAGATGAAATTCATATGGGTTGGAAGAACATATTTTACACGTTGTGTTTTAGTGCACAAGGAGCAAGTAGAGAGGAAGAAAGAGAGTTTGGAGCTAGTGCAGCCATGGAGGGAGAATTGTAGAGAAATATGGAGCGTATTGGAGCATATTTGGTGCTAGAAATTGAAGAACTAGATTTTCAAGCCTGAAGAGTGAATTCTTGTGTGAGTTTCACTAAAACAACAAGTGTTTGTTGTTGGTTTGCCGGTAGTGTTCCTAGCAACAAGTTACCTTGATTTCCCATCTGACATATTCTTGATTACCTATGCTAGAGTGACCCTGATAAAAATATGGGACACCAAAGGGATTGATATCAATGAAGGGGTCCATTTCTTGGGTTAGACACATCAAGAGGAAGATATATGGTGGAAATTCAAGATAGTTGTAGGAAGATATTAGTGGGTCGTGAGTTTTCTGAGCTTTGAATGGACTGTGAGAGACCACCCTCTTTGGTGGATTACTAACCTCAACTCGGGGGTCATTTGTTGTTGATATATGGAACACCAAGTCTAACATTGGGTGGAACGTCTGTCTGAACCAGCTGGTTGCACAACTCTTGTTTAAATATAAGTGTTTTTATCTTGTTGTTTTGTTATTTACATGTGTTATTATTGTGCATGAACTCTGTGTAAATGAGAATGTTTTGTATGTTGTTGTATAATAAGATGTTTAGTTTCATTTCATGTTGATCATTATCATGCTATAGATTCTTATAATTTATGGTTGTAGAAAATAGATAAAAAAATTTTAATTCATAGTAGTAAGCTATAGGAAATGACCTAACTATAAATGAATTAAACTGATTAGTAGAAATTTCATTTTTATGTATATTTTGCACCGTAATATCCCTCAGTTGGGTTGGGGGATGTTACTTTATGGTATAAGATCTTCTAGTTCAAATGTCAGGCTTGTATGGGCTTGAACCAAAGCAAATTGGTGAAATTCTCTATTGCATATTTTTTATGTGACAGATCTGGGGAAAATGGAGAATTTAGAGAGAAATCTGCAAATCCGTGTGAACAATCTGAGTTTGAATGAATCTAGAAGGTTTGACATAGTTAATGGAATAGAGAGGTGAATTTGCAGATCGAAATTCGACCTAAAATGGTCTAAATTCGAGTTTTAATGGTCACCTCTAGAGTTGCAGGCGGTTTGGTGAACTAACGGTCGAGATTGTATTTGATCTTGAGATCAATGACCAAGATTATCTATAATAAATTTAAAAAATTAGTAATGTCTCAGCGATTTGGAAGGTTTTTTTTGTTTGTTAATTTGTGCGGGACCTGTTGGCTCACGATTAACCTGTGGCTTGAGAAACTGCGACTTAGGGGCATCTAAGCCGTCAAAATCACCCAGGGATCGCACCCAGCCTGAGCCACACCAAACCTTAATATGGTTGGATTTTTTGTCCCTGCAGGTTTCGAACCGGTGATTTTAACATCACAGAGTGGCTTAACAACACACTCCATCACCAACTATCCTACACCTCGGGGACTCAACGATTTGGAAGGTTGAATAAATCATTGGGCATGATTAATTTTTAGTGGATAAGGAAATAGATCAGATAGATGGTCCATATTCTTTTGGACTGTGAGAAATTTTTTCTAAGTGTGAGGTTGGACAGTAGAATCCATCGATTGTCGATGGTTAGATCGACGATTTTGGCAAAGTGACGAAAATTATCCAAGAGAAAATTTTGATGGTTGATGGTTGATGGACGAGCGTTGGAAGATTTGGACAATTTTGATACAATCAATGACTGATATTCATTTCAGGGGTTGTGAAACAAATGAGATCGATGGTCTAGATCAATTAGAGAAAATTCAATTTTTTTCCAAGTGTTAAAGTTCACCAAGAGAAATCATCGACAGATGATGGATGGATTGGCTGAAATGATGAAGAGTTTTGGTCATCCATAAGACATATTTGGATTCTAATGGTTGACAGTTGAGGGTCAACCGAATTCGATGAAGTATTTTCAATCGCCAACGAACATCGTCGATGGTCGATGGGTCAATGGTCAAGGAGTTGGGTTGATGGCCGATGATCAAGTCAATAGTTTGGGGAATTATTGTGCATTCCAAAGTAGAACATTGTTATTTTTTGGCTGATAGAGAGTATATCAATGGTTCATATTGCATCCAACTTGATATGATAGCACATATTGCACATTGACAAAATTGTTCCATAGTTTAGAAAAACCAAAAAACACCAAGTTTGGAGGCATTCTTATTTTGGTCATAAATAGAGAAAATTAAAGTAGAATGGGATGAAACATATGGGTTTTTTCCATTGAGAAT
>ML792141.1:229009-239529 GCA_009831015.1 Picea engelmannii | reverse complement strand
ATCCTCCTTATTCCAACAGTTCATGATACAATCTTGATTGACTTTTATGTTAATTAGGGATAAATAGGATAGAAAATGATTAATATGTCTTCTAGTGATATTATTGAAGTCATGTTGAATAGATTCTAAAATACGGTTGTAATTGTTTGATTTTGTTACAGGATCCGTTAAATATTTTCAAAACCGAAATAGCAAAGGAGATCTTGAAGATGCCTGAGCCATTGGAGGTTAAAGACTTTTGGCTCAAAGCAATTTTAAAGATGATTCGATTTTCTATATTGTAATTTTATAATAGTAAAGCAATCCTATGGATATTTTGATCCTCAGGATGGCTTGATTTACTCAGATTATTTTATATATAGAGGATAATAGATCCTAAAAGACAAACAAAAAAAAATTGTGTTCAAGTAATTCAGTCTCAGACTTACTCTACCTAAGCAGTTTTTGTGAATGATGTACCAACTATGAAGTTAATAAAAGATTTGATCATTTTCACCATTTCTACATATTGAGTTTATATTAGAAGTGCTTCTAAGGACCAAGGGCCTAGTCTAAAGGAGCTATTGTTTCAGTTATAATTGTATCAGTTTGATTCTTGTTTTACGATTCAATTCTCTTTCACAATAGTTAAGACGAATGCACAAGCGTGTTAATGATTTCATATGGTTTGCATACAAAAGATAGACATTTCTCTTGAGTGTTAATGATTGTTGATTCCAATTTCCATTACTGTAGTTTGTTTCTTGACAGTTCCTTACGTTTTCATACATGTTGTTCCTTTTACTCAGATTCGCATTTGTTGTTCCTTTCCAATAGGTTACAATTGTCATTCCTTTCAGTTAAAGTTACAATTTTTGTTCCTTTCCATTCAGTTATGTTTGTTGTTCCTTACGATTATATTACAATTGCAGTTTCTTTTCATTAGAGTAATTCACGATTTCCTTTCCAACAATTTGATTCATAGTTAATAGTTAATTCTGCAAATCTTTTACTTAGATTCAGTCATTGCTTCTTAGTTAAATGAATTCAACATCTTAGCTAGTTCCTTTTCATTCACAACATGAAAGTAATCAGATTTCAATTCTCTTAATTAAGATCTTAGAATTAGAATCTTTAAATGAACATTTGAGGAACTTGATTGTGGATAAAATCAGGTTTTCTTTAGCTACATGATTTTATCCTCTACAAGCTATCTGCATAGACTTTGTTGATGTTCTTGAGATAAAAGATGAATCCTCGGGTGAATAAATTAATGTTAAACTAAGGTTGTTTTTAGGACATCTTTAGATCCCAGCACACGCAATGAAGGTGAGCTTCGGTTGCATCATCTATTCTGTGGAGTTGGGCAGGCTCATCTCCCAACTCTGTTTCTTCTAATGGTAGGGGTACAATGGACACTGCGCAGCTGGAGTGAAGGGCTTGTTGTACCCCTCTCAGATCTACTTCAATTCTTTCATACATAGTTTCTTTTCTTGCTTCATTGTGCTATAAAATATCTTCCAAGGTATCTGAGACAACAACGATGATTAGGTCGATGTCATCCACCGTGAGTACAGTCTCCATCTTGGGCTTGCTAGCTTTGGACTTCTTCTATGAAGAAGGTTTCGTGGGGGAAACCTTTCTTTTCCTAGATGTCTCTGTGTCATCAGGCGGGTTCTATGGTGGTGTTATTTTTCCTTGCTTCTGCTTATCTTCTTCCCTGTTGTTCTCTTCTTTGTCCACTTCATCACGACCTCCTCCTCCAGGAGAATCCAAAGCAGTCTCATATGATGTGTTGTTCATTTCCTCTGCCTCCTATTTATTATTCTTTCTGCTACTGTTGGGTGCATCATATTCTTTGCGAGACCTGGGTCAGACATTTCGACCTGGTTGACTGAGATAAGGAACTCTGTGGGCCATTCCTTAGTAATTTATTCCATGTCCTCCTCTGTAAGCTTATAATAGGACTGTAGTTATTATTTATGCTTGTCTCCATGCGTAGTGATATAAATAAAATGATTATCTGCGTAGAACTTCGCTAATGGTCTAAACCTGTGAAGGGTGTTCAACATCATACAAGGGAAAGAATCAATTTCCCTCTTCAGCTACAGGTAGTAGGTATGGAACACATCATTCCACTTCCATTGCTTCCCCATATCGCTCGAGTACCAGAGCATGGTGAACATTGCAACTAAGGGTTCAGATGGCTCAATGTCATGGAAGTTCACTCCATCTGGCATCTCCCAAGCAATGAATGCGATGAGGATCAACAACCATCTAAAATGGAACTCATAGCCCTGATCCTAAGATTTGTGGAAGTCCTGTTCTAACTGGTTGACGAGGTAACTCACCTAGTTCATTTGTAATCCCTCCACAAATTTTTCGGTGAGGTCAATGACAAACCTCATGACCTGCGTGGGAGGCTAGTCACACTGCACCATTATGAATGGAAGATATCTTGTAGCCTCACTTCCCCTTTTCTACATCACCATAGGCATCTTTAATCTTCTCCCCTAGAGTGCGATCTACAACCTTCCCTAGATAAAATTATTGCAGGTCTAATCCCTGCATGCTTAACCCAGTGATCCTGTGGATCAACACTGGATCGACGATGATGCATCTGTCTAGCCATAGATAACCACCATGGAAGAATGACAGTAGGATTTTAACGCACACATTAACCTCCTGATGCCTTCCAAAGTGTAGTATCTTCATCACATTTAGGATAATGGACCTCACGATGTCCATAGTCCATGGTTGGGGGTTGATCTTCGACTTCTTCCCCTTCGTCTTGGTCAAATATTTGTATGGTGTGAGGATTCCATAGTTCTTGTGGTATCCTAGGTTATAGTCATTGATATTAAATGTCAGAATCCTCTCCAACTGCAGTCTGATTACGTGTATCCCCTTTAGGAGGTACGTAGTGATGACTGTGTATTTGAAGTCCCTCGTGACGCTGTCATGACTCATCGCACCAGCCAGAGGCGAGCTGTAGTTGGGCAGGATAGATGGGATGAGCTTCTCATTATCTAAGTCATCACGATGCTTCGTTCATTTCTCTATCATAGCTTGGGATGGTCCAGATCCACAAGCAGTCGATGGGGATGATTTCACCCCTCTCATCGATGAGGCTTGGATGCCTACAGACATCACCTTCTTAGCCATGAGGTCTATTAGAATTTCTTCGATATAATTTTCTACTACGTTGAGTTTGTCCAAAATGCACACTCTAGATCAGGTGTCTCGGGTTGATGAACAACACTCACTATAATAGAATGGGTGGTGAGGTCTCAAATAGGCACTGCGCGAAAGCAAATAGTTTTCTATGGGCTTAGGTAATCGCAATTGGCAAAGTGTTCTCGGTGCAATGCTCGATGGTATAAATAGACATCATTGTAATGGATCCCTCCAATGGGTTGAAAAGCATTAATCAATGTAATTCCATCTGTTATGGTGCAGTCCCTGTTGGACACACCTACCACACTTAGAGGGGGGGTGAATGAGTGTGGGGCTCTTTTTCTAGAACTCCCCTCTTACACAGAACTCATTAGTTAGTATTCAACATTTACTCATTACTCATTGTTGTCATTTATAACCTAGTTATATGTGAACATATATTAGCAGCATGTATCAACAACATATAATATCATCAATAAGTCATTACCACAAGGAACATAAAGAACACAAGAGGTATGCACAATTTTCTTTTTATTACGGACTACAATCCTTGGGGTTTATCAACAAAAATTGAATAGAGTACAACTCTTCAAGAGAACAAACTCTATATGCAAGCCTCAACTTACATTCTCAACACCAACTGAGATGAGGCAATAATCCCCCATAGATATCAATCTGTCACAGGTATGCGACCTATTAGTAGTGCAACCTGTGTGTGTACGCACCCTAGCTCACTAAAACCCATGTATGTACACATATAGTTTACAATGCAACATGCATATACTTATGAGCAACTAGGGTTTTTCTTTGTTTCACATACTTAGATCCTCTGAAACCTGCAATGACATTCTCTTATGTCTCTCACTGTCCAATTTGATCTATAGCTAGTCACAACACATCCAAGATCTCCAATAATATCCTCATGCTCCACAACCAATCAATATGAATTCTAACTCAATCATGTATAAGCAACTATATACCATAGAAATCATATCACCACTAAATCACAACAGTACTGCTCACTCCATCATCCAGCATAAATCACATCATAGCAGCCATACAAAGATTTCCCTAAGCATTCACAACATAGAAAGAAATAGTATCCATAAAGACAATAATGTAACGATACCAGAGTCTCAGTGACATATATGAGTCCATAGAATGTAGACCTGGAACCTACTTCAGTCTTAACATCCAGTCATCAACTCAAACACAAATCTCCATGATTTTATCCACTGTACGCGCCAAGTCCTTATACAGCCCGCATGTGTACGTGCCCTGGTCTATTACAACCCACGTATACCTCAGAAGCTAGGGTTTCTGAAGCTCCAATACTTTATTCATCAATATCTCAGACATTTCCGAAACTTTGATGTGTCCATGAGATCCTCCTCACGCTCTATTTCTCATAATAGATCTTCAATCATGCTCAAGAGATACACACAAGAGATACTCCCAAAATGTTCTTCCAAAAATGTACTTTTCACAAGAGACCCTAGCCTCTTATTTATACTCTTCATCTTCTAGATCACTTAACCCACTTCTAGGTCACTTAATTTTCCTCATTTTAGGGTTAACCACTTTCCATAAATAGAAAGTTATCCACTACTTTATCATTTAAATATTCCTCCTCGATTTTGTCACCTTACTTTAATATTTAAATAATCCTTCTTGATTTTGTCACTTCTCTTTATCATTTAAATAATAATTTCTTCTTCTCAATCACTTTGACTTCTTTGACCTTATGGGGATTCAAGCCATCATATGGGGGTCCTTCAACTTTGTAGGGCCATAACTCTCAAACCATGAGGAGTTATGTGACATTCCACATACCACCAGAAATGTCATGACAAGAATGATCTATATAGTATATTTTCACCAACAAAATCAATGATATTCATCTCATTATTCCACATACAAGCATGGGTTCTCTCAATCGCAACTCAACTGCAAAGCGTCTTCCTGTGAGGGATTTCACCATATGGGGACCACTTTGGAGTTAAAATAATGACTCATCTTTACATCAAACAAAATATGCATCATATATCAAAGAATCCATCTTCATCATGTATCAATGACAAATCATTGATCCATCTTCATATATGCATCATATCAATGATAACTTATTGATTCATCTTCATCGATTGGTTTCCACTTGACATCTATAATTCTCATCAAGGACAGTACATATACAATGTTCATCAATCATCAATCAATCCATTGACATCAATCAATCATTTAATCACTTAACATCAATTAATCAAACCATTGGCATCAATGACAACATTATCCAACAATCTCCCCCTTTGGCATTGATGTCAATGCCAACATTTATGTCAACATAAATCATTGATGTAAACATGTAGACAAGGCATGCTCTATATAAATAGTCATCAATCATATCAATATGACTATCTCTCCCCATTACTAAACATCAATCACATTAAATCAAAAGATCTACGCATGGAGCTTTCTTTTCTTCAGTTCCCAACAATCACAATTTCAGGTCCTAGCAAGAGAACCATTTGTTGGCATAGGGGCATACCCAGGGTTCAATGCTTCAGTGGCACACCAACAAAACTGTAACTACCAACCCTTTCTTTCAGAAACACCTGTGAAGCAAATGAAGTCTCACCCAAGGTAGAGGTAGGGGTGGTTGTAGGACTCAAATGTATGCAACCTAGCTAGGACATAGCTCTGTGATTACACCACTCTAAAAAATCACTTAGAAAATAACATTAATCAGTATTTAACCCTTATTCACAGCGTAGATTCAAAACCTAATTACAGAAAAACACAGTATTCAGTTAGATCTAACACATCAAAGAACTTAGCGCATGGAAGAGATCATATCTAGCATTCATTCACATCACTAGGCACTAAGTTATCATACCAGATTCATCTAAACATTCATTACTGCACTAAGATTAAATCATCTAAACAATATAACAACCATAATGCAAAAAAAAAACATAACACAGGATATATGTGGTTCACCCCAGTGTGGGGCTATGTCCACCAACTCTTCTCTTCTTTATTATCTTCTGTCAATATTCTTACATGCACAAAGCCCAAAACCCCACTCTGCATAGGACAAGATATCTATGTGCACCTCACCAGATCCTCCTTCCTCGAGTTAGGTTAGATCACAAAGCCTCCTTATACAATCCGCACACCAACTTCTTACAACCACTTGCACTTAGCTCTGCAACATCTCAACACAGTATACATAAAGCATTTATAACTATCTGCACTTACCGCATTGGCCAGCTAGGTCTCTCTTTCTTACATCACCTAACTACTTATTTATACATTTAAAAAAGGGCCTAACATGGGTAAACCCATGGGCCAACATCCCCATACCTGTTACATAAAACCTAATCCCAAATCTTCCCTAAAGAGGGGTCGAGATCATGAGATCTCTGCTTCGACTTGCGCTCCACCTTCGATCAACCTGTTGAAGTCCCAAAAGAGGTCAAACATGACCAAGGTTCTCCAAAACTTTGTTAAGGGCCAAGAAAAATCATATCTAAGGTGTTGAAATCATTGAAGAATCCTCGTGGTAACTCAATATACCATTTATCTTCCAAACCCGTAAGAGTCCTTTGAAAAAGACATAATCTTATAGAGTGATCCATTAATGAGTTAGACGAACACCAAAGATGGAATGTCATGACGTGATTATTTGGGTCTTCTCCCAATCAACCGTCAAACTTAGGAATATCTGATGGTAATTTGGCAGGTATGAAAGGACAATAAGGATAATTCAAAATATGATCATTCAAAATCCTGGATAAATACGGTAAATCCAAAGTAGGAAGAAATGGTAACTATCTGTTCACTTGATTAAACAGGTAGTTTTGAGGAGGTATTCCCATAGGTATACAAGTAGGACCATACAAAATCTGTAGATAGTTAGATAGTCTTGAAAAATTCAGTTGTGGAGGATTTTGAAATGACTAGCCAATAGGAGTTGGTTGATTAGGTAAGCTTCCTTGGAAAGGAGCATTATACTGATAAATTTGACCACAAGTATGATTCGTAGAACCTAGATACGGTTGTTCGATATTAGGGGGTACACAAGAATTAACTTGAGGATTTTTTCCCCTAGATGGTTGTTGATTCCCTTGGAAAGGAAGATTCCAAGGTTGATATTGTAATCCAGGTATACTTTTCCCATAAACTGGGTTATGGCCTCCAACTTGAGGTTGCCCACAAAATTGAGATTACCCCCAACTTGAGGTTGACCTCCAACATGATTCTGAAAACCATAAGAGACAAAATGACTGGTGCCTCCAACTTGATTGGAGATACTAGGTCCATAATGATAATATCCTCCAGGAAAATGTGTCGGAGGAACGTAAGGCCCCTTATAGAGAACCTGGGTAGGTGTAGGTGTTAAATTATGAGCTTGATTTCTTATGCGGATTAATTCTTTTATTTTCTTCAATACTTTGATTCTAGCTTAATACACTTCAACAATTTCAAATCATAATCTAATATAAATAATTATGTAGATAAGTAAACATGCATATCAACAACACATATACCCTCGGGAAACCCTGTACAGGGAGAAAAAACCTAGCAAACAATATTCCTTTATTGCATTAATAATGTAAGATCTTTTACAAATATCCACCATAAACGTTCTTCTTTCAAAGAGCTTGCCAAGATGACTCTGACTTGACAAAGACTTACAAGACCTTGCTGAAATACATTGTTGATATGCTTCCTCTTTATCACTGATGTGCTCCTCTATTACTTCACCCTCAACCTGCATATGAAAATTGTGTTGCATATCTGTATTGCAAAACTATGTTGTGAAACTCTGTTGAGGAGAGGGTTCAACCTCTTCTTATATAGGCTGAAGAGGGGAAGAGGAGAAGCTCGAAATAGTAACCTGATTACATGCATTAGTCATAACTCAGCTACATACTTTAGTTCAAACTTAGAACTAGACTTGAGATTGGTTACAACTCATCATTACACTTTAGTTCAAACTTTAGAAATAGACTTGAGATTGGTTACAACTTAGCATTACACTTTAGTTTGAACTTAGGACTAGACTTGAGACTAACATGCTTTAGTTCGAACTTAGAACTAGACTTAAGACTTTAGTTGCAACTAAACATTACACTTTAGTTCTAAATTAGAACTAGACTCAAGACTTTAGTTGCAACTCAGCATTACACTTTATTTCTAAAATAGAACTAGACTCAAGACTTTAGTTGCAACTCAACATTACACTTTAGTTCTAACATAGAACTAGACTCAAGACTTTAGTTACAACTCAACATTACACTTTAGTTCTAACATAGAACTAGACTCAAGACTTTAGTTACAACTCTTGACAAGGCAATTCAAAATTCTCTTCATGGTGGCTAATGTTTACACGTGCCAACACACTAGATCAATACAATTACATCATTTGCAATATTAGGAATACCGTTTGTTTCTAGCTCATAGGAATTTTACATTCAACCTAACTTTTCCTAGATACCTTGAATTTTTATTATGGCTCACAAGGTTTGACTAGGCTCACAGAGGTTGTATGTTCCCCCTAACTTTTGCACTAGTTTGTCTATGCTCACAGAGATTGTACATTCCCCCTGAATTTTTCACTAGACTATTTATGCTCACAGAGGTTTTACATTCCCACTGACTTTTGCATTAGACTCACATAGCATATCGTTCGTCTTGACTTTTGGTTTGACTCACAAAGGTTGTATGTTCCCCCTTCTTTTGTCAATACCTCACAAGACTGGTTGATTATCCAAATCTCCCTGGCTAGCCTCAGGGTGGCCCATATGGCCTCTCATTGGAGAATAACTTTCGATGCTACAAAATTTAACACTCCCTCTCAGCGAGGGAGTCATTCTCAGCTTTCCTATCAGCTGCACAAACTATATCGAGGTCAGAGGCTTGGTCAAGATATCAGCTACCTGCTCGCACATGGCTATGTACTGTAACTTTACAATTTTTCTCTAGACAAAGTCTCGGATATAGTGGTACTGGATGTCAATATGTTTTGACCTGTTGTGAAATACCGGGTTCTGTGCCAATTTTATGAAACTATGATTATCACAGTGAACCACCATCGTCTCGATCTTGTCACCAAACAACCCAGAAACCAATTTTTTGAGCCATATTGCTTCCTTTCTAGCATCACTTGTTGGAATGTACTCAGCCTCTGCTACTGTAATCTGTGCAATGGATCCTTGCTTTCATCTTTAGCAAGAGATCATAGTGGATCCTAAACTAAAGAAGTATTCGGAAGTACTCTTTCGATCCATTTGTCTTCCTTCCCAATCAGCATCTGCATAACCATGCAAAAATAAACCACCACTAGATGTATATCTTAGACCATAAGTAATGGTCCCTTTGAGATATCTCAAGATGGGCTTTGCTGCCACCCAGTGTCTCTGTATCGGTTCAGTCATGAACTGACTCATTGTAATAATTTCATAGCATATATATGGCCTAGTGTGGATCATGTACATCAATGATCCAATCAACTAAATATACATGGTGGGATCCACCAAATCTGAACCTGTATCAAAATCAAGTAGCTTCTTCAAGTTGGTAACCATCAGAGTAGACATGGATTTGCAATCCATCATACCAAACCTCTTTAGTACATCCACTCTATATTTTCCTTGTGCCAGAAACATCTCACCCTGTCTTTGTCACACTTCCAATCCTAGGAAGTAATGCATCAAGCCTAAGTCTTTCATCTCGAATTTTTAGGTTAGCTCCCTCTTACACTAGGCTATTAGCCCTTCATTTTCTATTAGAAAGAGATCATCAACATACAGGATTAGTATAACAGGTTGGTTACCTCTTACCTTGAAGTATAGATTTTCATCAACATCACTTTTCTGAAAGCCCAAGCTTTTAAGAAATCCATCAATCCTGTCATAGCAAACTCTGGGAGCCTGCTTAAGACCATACAAGGACTTCCTTAGCTTGCATACGTGAGTTCCTTTGTTATGCAGTATAAAACCATCTGGTTGTTCCACAAATACCTGATGTTCAATCTTTCCATTCAAGAATTTTGGTCTTACATCCATCTGATGTAGTTTCCAACCAAGTACAGAAGCTAAAGAAATAATAGCTTGAATGGAGGTATACCTGGCTACAGGACCAAAAGTCTCTTCGTAGTCGATTCCTTCTTTATGAGTGAAGCCTCTGGCTACAAATCTTGCTTTGAACTTTTCCAAACTTCCATTAGCTACATGTTTGATCTTATAGATCCATTTGGAAGAAACCACTGATTTGTCTTTTGGCCTTGGCACAATGTCCCAAACATTGTTCTTTATAATAGACTTGTATTCCTCAAGCATGTCATCCTTCAATAATTGTAA
>ML792141.1:198478-228909 GCA_009831015.1 Picea engelmannii | reverse complement strand
GACCCCCTCCCTTTTCATAAAGGTTCTATGTCGCATAACAACTGTAAAAGACTTTGGAGGTTCTCCCCTTATCCAGAGATCTAACTCAGTTTCCCTCTTTATAAAATTCTTGTGGGATTTTCCCCATCTGACTTGGTTCTTAGTGAAGGAAAGGAATTTTTGAATC
The DNA here is from genome assembly GCA_009831015.1 of Picea engelmannii. Taxonomy (NCBI): domain Eukaryota; kingdom Viridiplantae; phylum Streptophyta; class Pinopsida; order Pinales; family Pinaceae; genus Picea; species Picea engelmannii. The sequence continues at coordinate 228,743 of ML792141.1, read as the reverse complement.
TAAATATCCCCAATGAAGGGACCAGTATTATTTTTCCTTTCTTCTTTTAAAATGAAATTATGGAAGTATAATTCACACAGAAAATATTGTACCTTCTCTTCCTGTTCTCTGAAACATGAAATGAACTCAGGGACAGTGGTAAATGTAATTGACTTACCTTATCTGGTGGATTTTACCCTTAACAATAGGTAACGTTCAAGAAAGAACAAGGTATAATTGGTGGCAGGGGCTCTACAGTTGATTGCATCAGAGTAAACATCACAAATCTCCTTGATTTGCTCCAAAGATTTTTCAAATCGGCTTTTCATTTTCTTAATATTCTCTTGGGATCTGGTGAGCTCAACATATGTTTCACTTTTTATTTCTGACATATCCTTCAATTGTTTAATAAACTTTTGATGTTCAGCCCTAGTGATCATTTCTTTTCTGGATTGAGTCAATGCTTGTTGTGCTTGTACTAGCTCTGCCTTTAGCCTACCGATAATAGTGTCTTTTTCCCGAGACTGAGATGCTTGATATTCTTCTATAGTGCCCATCTCATCTATGGATTGATATAATGCTTGTTGGTCTTGTATGAGCTCTTCTTCTAGTCTATAAACAATAGCATTCTGTTCTTGAGCTTGAAATGCTTGATGTTCTTCTATAGTCATTAATTCATTTCTACTTTGAATCAAGCTTTGTTGGGAGTGTATCAATTCTTCCTCCAATATCCTAATGGTGGAATCTTTCTCGAGGGACTGAGATATTTCCTCTGAGACTATGGTATCTATATATACCTTAGCATCAACAATTTATAAAGGAATTACTTCCTCATTCTAAGCTACTTCATCTTCTACCGTTATCTCTTTAGGGTATGTCTGTGTTTCCATAGAGTTTGTAGTGACTGCTCTTGTAGGAAGAGGGTTTCTTCCTTGCACTCTGGACCTTTTGTTTTTCTTTTTTTGGTGGGCCTTATCTTCTTGTTATAGCTGCTTCCTCAATTATTTAATAATTTCTCTGAGTTTGCCAACCTTCAATTTTAATGCTTCAACTTTTTTAGCCTTTCTCTTTAACAACTTGTTCTCCTTTTTCAGCTTTCTAATTCTCTTATGGGTTTTTCCTGCTTTCTATTTGTGAGGAGTATCAAGGTATTCTTCATTCTAATCAGCAGGTAGCTAATCTTCTATTACTCCCAAGTGATCTATTTTTTCAAGAGGGATTGTTTCCTCAGGATGAGGTTCTTCATGTGCTGTGTCCTCCGGAAATGACATTCTGATATCAAGGAAATTTTCAGCAAGATTTGAAGAATAGGGTCATTCTTCGTATTCTTTCAATTTATCTCTATTAATTGAGGATCCTAATCTCCCTAAGACCTGATCTATTTCTACCTCATAGCTTTTCAAAAATTATTCTGTCATATGCTCTAATGTTGGTTGGGTGTCTTCTTGGTTGTTTCCCTTTGAAGTTTGTTCTATATGCTCAATATCTTGAGCATTTTCCTGTAAGGGATTCTCTGTTATGTTCTGAATTTCTTCAGGATGTTTTTTTGTGTCCTGGATTTCTTCATGGTTTCTTGTCCATATTCTTCTCCTCATTCTCTCAATGGGGGATTTAAGAGAAACCAATGATCTTTTTCTCTCTCTAGTAAGTGGCCATGCTTGTGAGGCCCGAGCTTCTGTCTGTGAGGTTTGAGCCTTTGTTTGTGAGGTCTGAGCCTCTGTAATTTGGACAAGGTCTGCCTCGACTTCAGGTTGAGGAGGTCGAACTTATGTTTGGGTAGTGGTCTCTCCTTCTTGTATCTCTTCAATTTCCTATCATGGATTTTCATGGTATAATTCAAGTTGTTCCAGTTGTAGAGGTCTATTGGTCCCAATAAGATCCCCCCAAGTTAATTGTGTTTGACTCAGGGCCTTACTTACTATCAATTTAACTAATCCATGGTGGTTGATAATAGTAACATGATCCTTGGACTTCTGTGTTTTGACGGAAACCTCATGTAACATGGAATTTAGAAAAAAAGGTAGATTGATTACTAACCTTTGTTTGAGTGTCGCAAGAAATTTGGGGTGGTGTGGTCAGATTACATCATATCGCCCATCACAGGTGATGTACCTCTGAATTACTCCTGCTAGTTCTTTGCATGGTTCACTGAGGGTGCTGGGGTTAAGCCACTTTCCTTTTTTATCCAATTCCTCGCCAGGGTCTATGAAGGATTGTACATCTTCTTTGAGCATTGTATATCTTCCTGTCCATTGAATACCTGAGTTAGGGATTCCTATAACCTCTTCTATGATTTTCAGAGTAACTGGAATTCGTATATCTTGAACCATGGAGATTTCTCCCTGCAAATTCTGAAAGAATTCAAGCATGATGTTCGTATCAGAGCCTTTCAACCAATTGAAATACTATGTCCACCCCAGGCACTGTAGAATTTCTCTAGCATGTTCTGTTACCTAGTAAAGTTGGTTCCCTACGCACACTTTGGCCAGCCATCATTTTGTGAGAAAATGAGAACATTTATCGTTCTTGGTTGCAGACTTGGTTAGACCATCTTTGGGGAGAATATTACCAAAAATAGAAAATATTAGAGATGACAAGTGCATAAAAATGTGGGTTTTCCATTTATTACAATCATTACAATCTTATCGGAAAATGTGTCAAACATCCACTCCCCTCATTATTGTAGAGGTCAACCTCGACTGTCAGCGTAGGTGAAAGTAATGAGTGTAGGTATTTTCGGTGAGAGGTAATAATTGTACTACCTCCGCTGATGGGGACCATTCATATACAATTTTTTTTAATTTTTTTCAAAAAGCATATTAACGATAATCATTTAAATGATAGCCTTCTTTCGTGGAAATTCAAATTTATTATACCTATATTCATAAATGTTTCAAGGATAAATAAGAAAAATAAATTAAACTTGTTCATTTAAAAATATTCCACATATAATAATGTTGTTACTTTTCCCTAGTTTATTGAATATAGCCGAAATGATAGCCCCGTTATTGAGTAAAGGAAATCTAGAGACACACAAAAACTTGGTGTTTTTTTTTAGATAAACTTCCATGCCATGAGAAGAGCCACTACTATCGGAAAGTGTCCATAGCCTTGACAATGTTTCCTTTTAACCCATAGGTGAGCCTGTATCCTTAATAAATATTTGAATCATCTTTTCCCAAGAAGACCATTATCCTGGTTTGGTATCCAGATGATGATAATGCCACTCACTATATTGTAACTTAAGTGAACAAGCCATCTCGTGATGAGACCTCTTGTCCTTTGACAAAAAAAATGTGAAATGCCATTGCCCTAGTGTGGTAGCCATAGTGGGAATGTCACTTAGGTTATTATCCTATGATCGTGGTAGGTTGGCTCATGATGAGACCCCATATTCTTTGTGGGAGAAACTTATTAGTTGTATTTATTTAACCTTTCTTTTTAAGGGCTCTATTAAGGGAGGCTCATCTACTCCTTAAGAGTAAGGGATGGCGTAAAGAAGTGTAAGGATGCCAAGTAAAAGTGTGATTAAGACTCCTTATTATAATATGAGGCAAATTATCATTCAAGTATATTTATATGTATATAGGGAAAGGAAACGAATTATGGTGGTTGCGGGTTATGAACAAGATTTAAAGTATTTCGAAGAGATTAATCCAAAAAACAATTTGACAAGGTATGAGAGATAGTCCACAAAATAATGACAGATCATTAACATGATAAATAGAAGTAATTCTAGTGAAAATTATTTGATGAAAGGCATACCCCAAGGGAATGGCTAGAGTTTGAACATCAATGACATAAAGGAATGACAATAAGGAAGAACGAAGAAGGAGTAGTAGATGTTCCTTTTAAAGGAACAACAAGTTGTGTGAAGGGAACAATAGTTGTTCCTTTCAAATAAACAACAACGATACTCAAAGGAACAACAATCATGAGAAGGAACAACAGTTGCGGGAAGGAACAACAGTCGTGAGAAGGAATAACAGTTGTGATAAGGAACAATAGTCATGAGAAGGAACATCAGTTGCGAGAAGGAACAATAGTCGCAATAAAGAACAACAATTGTTCTTTTCAATTGAACAACAATTGTTAATTTTTAACCATCTCAATGGATAATTTTGGAAACTTCCCCATGGAAATATTTTTTCTTTTGTTGAATCTAAGGTTGATTAGTCATCAACTAAATTCATTCAATTATTATGGGTTAGTTTATTTCAGAGTGCAGAACATAAAAGAGTGCTAATTGTGTTTATTATAGTTATCGTCCCTATTTCTCAAAAAAATGAAAAGAAAAAGAAAAACTAATACTTAATGAAATCTAAAAACTATATACAGTATGTACAGTGTCAACAAAATTCATCATTTATGGAGTTGGGGTGGCTGGGTTACCTTCCCAGCTAGCCAAAATTTGAATGGTAGGATCCTTACTTACTTCCTAGTAAAAATATTCTAGGGAAGGTGGATGATGGTAAAGTTGTAGTTGGTGCCCATTAACCAGAAATGGAGATCCAGACCCATTGATGGTGCTTAAAGTGACCGTGCCATTATCATGGACTTCCTCAATTTCATATGGTCCCAGCCACCATGTCTGTAATTTTGCTGGAAAATCATGAAATCTGGAGTCATAGAGAAGTGCCCAATCACCCTTCTTGAATGATTTCTTCTTGATATGCTTGTCGTGCAAGGTCGCTCTCTGTTGCTGAATAACAACTATGCACTCCACAATAGACAGATGAGCTTCATCCAATTCATTAAGTTGTTGAAGGTGTTGTTTATGTGCTTCTGTTAGATCCAGTCCAATTTCCTGGGCCATCCTTAGGGTCTTGATTTCAAACTCGATTGGGAAGATGGGTTCTTTGCCATAAAATAAGTGATAAAGAGAGTAGCCACTTGTGTTACACCATGTTGTATGATAATCCCATAAGGAATTTGGGAGCTCAGTAGCCCAATTATGTTGGTTTGTTGAGATACTCTTTGTTAGGATTGCCTCGAGGACCTTATTTATGCTTTCTACTTGCCCATTTTCCCGTGGGTGATATGGAGAAGTAACTTTTTGCTTAATATGGTAATTTTACAAGGTGGTGGTGATTCTATGGGCTATAAATTGTGATCCCCCATCAGTGATTACTTTCCTAGGAATTCCATAGCATACAAATAATTTTAAAAGGAATTTGATGACTACCTCTTATGTTGGATTTGGTAGGGCTTCTGCCTCTACCCATTTGGTCATGTAGTCTGTTTCCACTAGAATATAGGCCTTCTGATTTGACTTTGGATTGAAGGGGATGATGAGGTCTAGTGTCCATCTCTCAAATGGTTCTTCGACTATTTGTGATTTCAAGGGAATTTCATCAGCCTGACCTAGTTTTCCTATCCATTGACAACTGTCGCAGGTATGGACGTATTTCTTCGTATCTCTGAATATTGAGGGCCAATAGTATCCCATCTGTAAAATTTTATGTCTAGTCCTACGGTCTACAAAATGCCCACCAGAGGGTTCATCATGTCCTACCTTTAATATGTTGTATATTTCATCATCTCTTATGCATCTGCGGATTTGGAGATCAACTCCTTTGTGGAAGAGATATCCGCTAATCCAAGCAAATCATGCACTACACTGGATGATCGGTTTTCTTTCCCTTGATGATAGATGTGTCGGTAATCTTCTCGCTGCCAGATAATTTTCCACATCAGTGTACCAAGGTGTATTTGTGGTAACGAAAAACAGATTCTCATATGGAAAGTGATCTTCAACTGTTAAGGAGTCATATGTTTTGGGTATGCAAGATAGGAAGTCTACGACAACATGTTCTCTCCTAGGTCAATATTTGATGGTGATGTCAAATTCTTGCAAGATTAATAATCACTGAGTTACCCATCCATTAGTGATTGGTTTATTAGCTAGATATCTAATAGAAGAGTGATCTATATACAAAATAAATGGATAGCCTGTTATATAATGATGGAATTTATTGATGGTGTGTATAATAGCTAAAAATTCTTTTTCTGTTACTGTATAATTAAGTTCAGCTGGAGTAAGATTCTTTCTAATGAAATAAATAGCATAGGGTTTCTTTTCTTCTTCATGTCCAAGGAAAGAGCCTACGGAAATATCGGATGCATCGGTGGAGATGTGAAATGGTATTTTCCAATTTGGTCCCCTCAACACCGGTGCTATCGAGATCAAATTTTTGAGTCCTGCAAATGCCACATCACACTTGTTAGACCAATGAAACTCTACATTACCATTCAAAGCATGTAAAGGTGCAGCGGTTCTTGCAAAATTTTCCATAAATCTACGATAGTATCCAGAAGCGTCAAGGAAACTACGTACCTCTGTTTATGTGTGTGGTGTATGTGGTGTAGGTAGATTAAGGATTACCTCTATTTTTGTTGGATATACTCTAATTCCATCTGTATAAATATAATTCCCTAGTACCACACCTTCTTACATCATCATGTGACATTTTTCATGGCTTAAACATAACCTGGTAGCAATGCACCGTTCGAGTACTTTCTCCAGATTATTCAGTGCTTAGTCAAAGTTGTCACCATAAGGAGTTGAAGTCATCCATGTAGACTTCAATCCCTTCACTGATCAGGTCACTGAATATGCTCAATATTTCCCTTTGGAATGTGGCTAGAGCATTACATAGTCCAGAGGGAAATACTCTATATGCAAAGGTACCCTAGGAGTAGGCGAATGTAGTTTTATCTTGATATTTTGGGGCGATTTGGATCTGATTGTAGCCACTAAAACCATCTAGGAAAGAAAAGAATTTATTTCCTGCTAGAGTATTCAGGACCTGATCGATGAAAGGTAAGGGGAAATGATCCTTTTGAGTGGATTTGTTAAGTTCCCTATAGTCAACATAGATTCACCATTTACCATTTTTAATTGGGACGATCACTAATGGGGAAACCCACTGACTATTTGAGATAGGTTATATAAAGTCTACATCCAACAACTTTTGTAATTATTCCTTAACAATATCCCTGATATGGGGATTCAGTCTTCTCCATGGCTGTCAGATAGGTTGAGTGTCTTTCTCAATATAAATGTGGTGTGTGCAGAGTTGCGAATCAATACCTTTCATATTAGAATACTCCCATGCAAAATCTTGTTGGTATTTGGAGAAGACTTGAATTATTTTTTGTTGTTGTTGTTCATCTAAATTGGCATTGATGTTTAGGGACCTCCCTGGTGCAATCTCAGTGGATTTGTTGTTCCAATAAATCTTCCAACAGGTCTCGTTGTGCTTCACATTCTAGAACAGCTTGGAGCATCTGGCATGTTGGGTTACCCATGGTGGTTGGGCTATTAATAAACCCACTGATTACATAATCCTCTAGTAGGTTCTTGAGTCTGAGAGCTTCTTCCATCATGACAGGGGCTCATAAATCCTATTATGGATATCATGGTGGTGGCAATTGTGGATATACGAAAGTTGGGCTTGGCTTGGTAGGAGGATATAACATGAGATTCTTTGTGACACCTCCTCTAGAAATTGTCATATTACCCATTTGGAATCCTATGTACGCATCTTTTGTTGCGAGCCATGGTCTACCTAGTATCAATGGATTCCCTTTCAGTCCACTTCTCGTGTTGATGATGAGGAAATCTGTTGGATATTCCCAAGAGTCGACTAATATTTCTATATCGTGTAATGTGCCAAGTGGTCAAACCACTGATCGATCTTCCAATTGTAACATAATTGGGGTGGGATCAAAGGATTCAAAACCCAGGGTATTGCAAGTTTCCATAATCATGATATTGATGGCCGCCCCCAAATAAACTAATGTATTTGGGAAAGAACAGCCCTGGATCTGTACTGTTGCTATGGGATTCCTAGGATCTACATATTTGATTGGATCTTGTCTACCAAGAATTAGACCAGACAAGGCTCCTACTACGTGAACTGTTGATGATGAATTTTTTATTTTCCTAACATGCTTCCTCCCACATAGTTCATTGATTGTTTTCGCATAAATTGGAATATCTTGTAGAGCCTGTAGGAGTGGAATATTGACATATAGATTCTTGAGTTCCCCTACAATGTCAAAGTTGGGATATACAACAGTTTGTTCTATTATCAATCTTTCAGGGAATGGAGGGGAAAGAGTTGTATCCTTATCAAGATCCTGTGATTCGACTGTGTTTCCTCCATGTTTGATTTCTTCTGTTATTACTACAGTTGAGGGTGTTATTGCTGGTTGCTTTTCACTCTCCTGCTCTTGAGACACCTTATTTTCTTTAGGAGATATTATATGCCCCGATATCAATCGGAGTTTGTTGCACCCTACCAATTTGGTTTCCCCTTCCCCATTCTCCATAATCTGGACGAGTTGAGATGGTCTATTATTAGTATTTGGGTGAGGTTGAGCTGGTAATTGGGGGTGCAATTGTGATTGAGGGTTTTGGGGCACTTGGAGTGGAGCTTGCAATGTGGGTTGGGTTTGAGGTTCCATCCCCATGGGTTGATTGTTTATCCCCATGGGGCGCTACCAATTCTGGTTCTAATTTGGGTTTTGGGCAGTCGTCTTGGGCCACTGTGAAGGGTAAGGGTTATTTGAATTTTTCCAGGGTGAGGTGGGGTATTGCTGGTGTTAGCGTCAGAGGTCACTCTTATATTGTGGTAGGAGAAGAGCCTAATGCCCATCTGTTTTATGTCACAATTGGTATATAAGTGGGTGATCGAATGGATGCAGACCCAGAAGAATATCATTTTAACTCAGAATCATGAGCCAGGCTATGAAAAATTAGGTGAGGTCTTGATCTAACTTCAGTCAATAAGTTGTAATAAGAGTGAGTAGGAGGAAGACTTCAGAGAGAAACTACAAAGGTATGTTGTAGGCATCAAACTTCCAACAACCCATAGAAGAAACAACAAACACTGCAATGTGCCAGGATGACACAGTGATCATACCTGCATCATGGTGGCTACTGTAATAGCTCACTTAAATATTTCAATGAGATACTCAGGGTAAGAGGGAGAAAATGACATATGAGACTGATTTAAAACTGGTGAAAACACTGTCATGATCAAACATACATCACACAACATAATCACCCACGACTGGACCTACCAATTCCGAGTGTCTTAAAACAAATCTTATAGAGAGATGGAGAGAATATAACTTTTATTAAACATGAGGTCTTAGATACAACTCATAACCGGAGAACCCAAAATTTCATTAAAGCTTTACAATTAAGGAGCATAGCTCAACAATCAATGGATACAAAAAATAAAAAAATGCCTTCATATACTTGGAGCAAAGCCTCCCAGGAGCTTCAAGTTATTGCATTAATGGCATTACATCTGCATGTTTACTAGAAGACTATGCATGCAGTCTCTGGGCCATCATGCACTTCGGTCAGATGCCACCATGTTCCAGAATGAGCCTGCAAGGAGTTGACAAGCTGACAGTTTTCTCCTGGACTTTCCATTTATGGTGGAAATGATGTCCACCCACCACCAACCGTTTCAATAAATGCTTCCTTGGGATTGGAAATGGCCCAGGTCAACTCTTCACCTTGGGACTTGGAGGCTTCTCATGCTGCCACCTTGACCTGCTAAACAACTTCGTGGTAAAACGTGGAGGTAGATGCGATAACTGGGACAACTGATGGGGAGCAACAGATGAGAGGTGACTAGACATGGATGATTTGGAATTATTAGATGTGGAAGTGAGATGAAGAGAGGCCAGAGGACTGATGTGGAAAATCTTATGGGGGCCATAGAGATATGGTGGTGGGATGTGATTGGTCGAAGGGGAACACATCTCCTATGATGGGACAATGTGATAGGGAGAGGGACAGGTGTGGGAAGACAAGAGGGAGCAAAATGGAAAATGATATTCCACAAGGGTGAGTGGAAGGCGAGTGTGTCCTAATAAGACAAGGGGGAAATGAGTGATGTGACTAGTGGACGAGAGGCCTAGTGGAACATAGGTGGCAAGAGGAGGGGGGGACGACGCAAGGAGGAGGCGCCATGATAGCAAAGGGGACCACACTGAAAAACTTCCCATATCAGACCCCCCCATCATTAAAGGTAGAACGACAAGGGGGGTCCAGAATGGGACCTCAACCATAGATCTGGGCGTGGCTCCCCTAACCCTTCAGATCCATGCATGGGAAAACTGTTATATCGGACCCCCCCCATCATTAAACATAGAACAACAGGAGGTCCAAAATTGAATCTGGATCGAAGATCTAGGGGCGCATTTTCTGACCTCCCAAATCTACGCGCTGCATAATCCAGAGCGTTTATGTGCCCCCGAGTTAGGATAAGTGGGTTTTTGACCCATTCTTTGCCATTTTTTCACCAAAGGGGACACTTTATAGGAAAACACCTCACATACAATATTATGTGCTAACATTAGGCTCCATGGGGGATGGCTTGCTCCCTGCGAGACGCCAAGAACTATTTTTCAAATTCAGTGCCTTGCTGTTGGGATATGGAGCCATTACTAAAAATGAAAGATAAATTGAAAAACAATATTTACAAACACAGAGGAGCCATTTGTGGCTCAAAAGAAACATTTCTTTAGAAAATGCCCATTCACAGGGCCATTGAAAACTTCTTTACCCTCCAAATCCTACAACCTGTAGGTATTGTTTGAAAATATTGCAATGACCTTGAAGGGCCCGATCCATAGGGCTTCGAATTTTCCATGTTTTCACTTATCCTGCTGTTGTGAGTGGGAAATCCCTCTACGGACTAGCACTTAGGGGTTTATTATGCATGCAGAAAAGACCTAAAGATTTCTACTTTCTACCGTCATCCTGGACCTAATCCCCATTATTCTTAAGAAAATATGTAGTTAAGAAGATGAAGTGAGCATACCTTATTTCAGGCATTTGATATCGATCCTTCTTCATGCTTGATCTCTCTTTGACTGTAGCTCTCCTCCCAAGGCTACCTTGCATTCACACAAAATAAACGAAGAACTCCACATGCATTTGATAAATAGATTAATGGGTTAGAGATTCAATCAACATGTATGCAATAAACCATGAAAACCTCATATGGTGGGATGGGAAAAGTATTTATTTATTATTAACTTCAACAAATTGACTTACAATGATGAAGTCGACCACTACTCCATGAACCTAGTCCTAGGCTCCTCTTCAACTATCCTCCAACTTATTTTCTCTATATTTCTCTTTGCACAAGGATGGCTAAAGGGTTGGGACAAAGGGAATGTGAAATCGGGTATAGTTTTTTTACTATGATTCTCCTCTTCCAAATGGGACCCCTAAACCTTCTTTTATAGGCTAGAAGAAGCCAGGTATTTGGTCAAACCCTCAGCCATGCATGGCCAAAAGGTTTAGTTAACTCACCCAAAGTTGTGTGTTCTGTCAACAACTTTCTTTTTTTTGTTCTTTTGTAGGTACACGTAGGTTGTTTTGGGTCAGCTAGCATGTACACATGTGTAGTAATGGAGCAGGGCGTGTGGTCCGTTATAAAAGGTGTTTTTAAGAAGAGTTGTTCATCAATGTTTTGGAAAAGAAGGAATCTAAGATGGTCTGATGCCAGGTAAGCATGTCTGGTGCAAATTAGGGTTATAACAGATGCCCCCTAATGTGTGAGGTCAGAAGAGCATCTGATGGCCGAAATACATTAAAAATCTTCATTGATGTGCCAAACAAGTGAGCCCAGGGACCATAAATTGAGAGGTGTCATCTGAAAAAATAAAAATTGTCTCAACAAGGCGGGCATACCCATGCTCAGGCTAAAATAAAATCATGGCTACCAATCAAATACACTGTAGATCCATGTCATATAACTATATAAAGTGTAGCCGCAAACAATACACATTGGAGCTACATCTCAAAATAAAAAAGATATATGTGTAGAGTATCCATCTTCTTAGAAGCTGCTAAGGCCTGATGGCTAGAGATGAGGTCTTCAGAGCTCGAGAAACAACTTCAAAATCTTCAAAACTCAGGTAGGCGTGTAATATGAGTGTACGAATTCACTACCCAGAGGTCTTCGACGACTCGTTGGTCATGGAATAGAGAATCTTGATGATCAGACTAAAGGCTTCATTGATTTCGAACAAGGACTTGATTGGACATTCAGGATGGCCAGGCATGAGGGCAAGAGACAAACTACAGAGGGGTCGACTCAGGCTTGGTAAAAACTTCCCTTGGACAACAACATGACAAATGATGAGACTCAGGAAGCATGACATTAACATAAGTTTACGAGGTAGGAGGCAATGCAAAATCTCCATATGTTTGGAAGAATAACCAAATAGAGGAGGAAACAGCTCTATGTAGTGAGAACAACTTCCTAAGGTTGTATTAAATCCCATATTTTGATGAACAAACAGACATATGTGCTTTATCCAAGGGCGACTCATTATGATGCCAATAAAGAAAATACTTTTCCCTTCCTCTTTTTTGGGTATATTTGATTTTTTTTGTCTTTTTCAATAATTTTGGAAAAAGAATAAAAGAATGTTACATTACAAAGGAGGAATGAATGTTGCAAAAATACAAGTTCAAGGCACAGGGACAAGACTGATGTTCAGAGTAAGGACACTTGGGAAAAATCCTCTAAGGGCCAAAGGTGTCAAGACGTAGAGGCAAAGTGCTACAGGGCTTTCATATAAGGCATGATTTAGATGGTTCAGTTGAGAGCAACATGGAGCCAGCATTAGGCCAAAGATGTGGGTATGCAAATGCAATTAATAAAACACCCAATGGTAATGTCCTTCGATGTGAGTTTAATGAGCCTAGAGAAGGCAAGCTCGACGGTTTTTCATATTTAGAGAGTCTGAAAAAATGTAAAAGGAGACTCCACTAGGGTACCTTTTTCGAAGGTAGTCTAGTTAGTTCGAAAAAGGGGTAAACTAGCACCGACAAGACGTCTATTCAAAACCATTTTAACGAGTGTGATAAAGATAAGATCACTCGACCATTTTTTAATTTTTAAGGAGTCTGAAAAAATCTTAACTTTGGACTTCGTCAGGGATGTTCTTCTAGACCATTTTAACGAGTGTGAAAGAATAAGGTCACTCGACGATCTTTTCAATTTTAGGGAGTCTGAAAAGAGCTTAACTATGGACTCCGTGGGGGTTCCTTTTTCGTAAATTTAGTCCCTCAGGTTCGAAAAAGGGTTAAAATGATACTTGAGAGTACTCTTCTAGAGAACTAAAGTTCCTTAGAGTATACCTTTGTTCGTACAGTTGACTGTCTAGACCGAAAAAAGGGGTAAACTACCGTCGAACAAACGTGACTTCATATTTCAGTTTAACGAGCGTGAAAGGCCACAAGATCGCTCGACAATCTTTTCATGTTTAGAGGGTCTGAAAAGGGATTAAAAGAAGACCCATTATGTCTTTTGGGAGTCCCGAGGGTGAGGTCAAGAGTGAAAAGGAATCATGCAAATGAGGCTCAAGATCGCAATTAGGAAAAAGAACAAGGACTCTCGAGCCTACATTGATTAGAGATAGCATGGACACCCTAATGCAACCAGGAACTACCTAGGGCATCCATTTTTCGGTAAGCTCTACCACCAACTCGCAACACTTCTAAAGAAACAATGAAGGTTCTGTGTCGCAACCTGATGGGATCGTTCCTATGGAAAAGGGATAAAGACAACGAGATACAAAAGTCAAGGAGGAAACCTAACCTACATGCTCAAGTTGATCATCTGAGATTTTTCCACGGACCGTCAAAAGTTACCCAAAACTCCAAAAAAATGTTCTGATACCCAATCATACCCTTCCAATGCAACTCCTGAATCACTCTAAATGGTTTTTGGTTTAAAGAAAATGATAAGTGGGCCAAAAAAGTGACAAAAAGAGGCCAAAAAGTCTATAAATAGAAGTTGGCAGCTCATTATCACCATTGCTGATTTGGAAATTGACTCTGGAGAAAAACCCCCCTTTGATAAAAGTGGTTATTCCAAGAGCTACAGTGGACGAAATGACCATCTGTCTGGACCAAGTAAGTATAAACTCTCTCCTCTTGCAATTTAAATCTTTATTTATGCTTTGGGTTTCAAGTTTTTGGGGGGCATCGACCTTCAAAAGGTCAGCCCTAGGTCCACGTGGGTTGTCTTATGACACGCCGCGTGTACATTCAGGAAGAGTAACAACTGCATGCATGTACACGTGACTATCATCATGACAGCCCATGTGGACCCCCTTATTGAATGAAAAAATTTAAAAAGCAAGGGTTAACCCTCCTGAACTTGGTGTTTTGTAGGATGTATGTTCACTGGAGGGAAAGAGAGCATGAGGAGGTTAGTGAGTTGGTCAGGGAAGACCCCAATGTTGTGGCTCCGTTAATGCAATGTGGGCTACTCAAGTTCTTCTTATGTCCTTTTATGCGGGCATAAACTAGGCTACTGAATGCCTTGGTTGATTATTGGGATCCTGATGCAGAGGCCTTTATGTTAGAGGGGCAGTCACTGGTTCCTACGATAGAGAACATATGTTTTTTGACTGGCCTCTCCAGCAGAGGGGAACCAATCAACTTCTGGACATTTCCTTCAGGGCCTCATAACATATCGGAATTGATAGGACTTTATTGTGAGGCTGGTACAGACCGATCGAGCTCACAGGTTCCCATAAGAAAGATCACTAACTATCATTGTAGGAGATTGTGTTTCTTATTGGGTGGATGACTGGTTCTGTGGCTTTACATCAAGCATCCCGTGCACAGATGAATTGTGCAGTCCAGTGCTTAAATTCACAAATATTTGACTGGAGCACTACACTACTAGATTGCATGAAGAGGCAGCCAACAGATTGTCGGTCGCAGACGCAGAGTAACTTTGAGTTCCAAACCATTCTATTCTCTTTCTTCTTTCAAAGAGTTTCGAGCTTCAGTCCTTGAGTAGTGGTACGAGGACATCAGGCCTCTCTTCCTGCAGTTTGTAGATGGGCAGTGTTACTGTCACGACAGGGTGGTGGAAGGACCACTGAGTCCTTTGACGATGATTTCTTCGCTTGGTTGTCACGACAGATCCCAGTCATAGAGGATTACCCTTATGCTGATATTGATTTCTTGAGCGATCCTAATATACTAGTACCTCCTGGTGAGGAGAAAGGAGAGATGGGTAAGTTTACATCATCGTTTTGTTGTTGTTTTTTTGTTTTTGTGAAACATATGTAATTTTTATGTTTTTTTTTATATATATCATTGTTTTTATACTAGATTATTTGACAGATATGTGTCTATTGTGTGTAGATGTGGGACCAGTACAACCTACAAACTATGTGAGGAACAGGTGTCGTCCTCATCCATGGGCCGCACCTGCCGCTGCAAGGGTACCAACAACAACAGGAGAGCTTCCAGCCGGGGAGGCTGAGAGGGTGTTGAGACGAGTCGAGCTAAACTTTACCTCACTCACCTGCATAGTCTCTATGGAAGAGACTGAGGATTTTCCACCATCTATGTAGCTTCATGTAGTGGAGGCACCACGGACGTGGGTCCGATTGTTTCAGCATTTGGAAAATGTTGTTGATCAGTACAATAGGGCCAACAGGCCCTAACCTTAGTTAGAATTTTCATGTGCTGAGAGCACTACTTGTATATATTTTTTGAGGGCATAAGCCCCATGACTCGTTATTGGTCATACTTTTGAGGTGCTTGCATCCACCTATGTACTCTGGTGACTACGATATTATATATGGTTTTTGATGTCTTTTTGTGTCTTATGGATCATATTTTCCTTTAAAAATTTATTTACATGTTTATGTGCATGTCCTTTCATATGTGTGCGAGATGCCAATATAAAATTTGATTAGATAGAGTATCTGTAATTTGGTTTAACCTCCTAGGAACATGAAAATATGTAATATAATCAAAGCTTCATTCTAAGAGACATACCCTATGGAATCGTCGGTGTAAAGTCGGATCATGAACACAGTAGACTCTATTTAACTGCGACACAACCAGCTGAGCGTCTAAATAGACTCGGAGATGAGAGATACCAAATGACAAGGCATCACGAAGCAACTCAATAACTGCACTATACTCGGTGACATTGTTTGTGGTGTCACCTAAGCATATACCTCCAGAAGATAATAACTAGCCTCGAGGTGTAAAAATTACCCAAGCTACAGAGGCAAGCCTCCAAGTGTGTCGGCTAACACCGTCTACATACCCAATGAACACCTCGGATTCACTTGACATATGCCACAGTGACGAAAGATAACATAAAAAATGACACGTCCATAATACTAAAAGAAACTAGAAAGTAATAGTACAAAGACTATACATATGTTACAAAAAGCTACCCATGTTGACCTGTCTATGAGTAATACTTCTTGAGGTAGATCCCATTTCTAGGATTTTCTAAAGCATTCCCTTCAAATTCAACCAGATGATAAGCACCCTTTTTTAGAACCTCTTTTATGATGAAAGGTCCGAACCACATGGGTTTGAATTTTCCTGCCCCCAGGGGGTCCTTATCTTGGTCATAGACCAAGACAAGGTTGCCTTCATAGAAAATCCGAGGATGAATGGACTGATCATATTGACACTTGACTTTATGTTTGTGAGCCTCATTTTCCAAGGCCGCATCACGACGTTTCTCATTGAGCTTCTCAAGGTATAATAATCGCTCTCCAAGTAGAGAAGTGTCTGGCAATAATTGTACTGCCAACTTTGGGGACGAGATCTGACATTCGATAGGCAAGACTGCTTCCAGCCCGTAAATGAGTTGAAAAGGTGAGAAATCTATTACAGTCTTAACAGATGTTCGGTAATCCCATAATGTCAAGTATAACATCAAATGCCAATTTGACTTGGCTGAGTTGATCATTTGTTGTAGGATGGTCTTAAGAGATTTATTTATAGCTTCCACCTAACCATTTTCTTGGGGGTAGTAGGGTGACGAATGTTCTTGTCGTAACCCAAGATTTGATGTTAACCTGGTCATCATCTGGTTTTGAAAGTGACTGCCATGGTCAGTGACAATCTCTCTTGGGATGTCGAACCTTACTATTATCTGGTTGAATAGAAAAAGAGTCGCAGTCTCTCTATCATCTTTAAACATTGGCATAGCTTTGACCCACTTCATGAAATAGTCTACAACTACAATGATATAATGATGTCCCCTTACTAAAGGAGGGTTGCATGTAGTGTAATCAATCCCCCACTTGGTGAAAGGACCAACTGTGATGACAGGAAACATGGGAGAGGGATGTGCCCTCATCTTTTGAGAGGAGATCTGACACAGGTGGCACTTCTTGACCGATTTGATACAATCTTTGATTAGTGTCAGCTAGAAGTAACCTAATCGTAAAATATTTTGGGCTATTTCCAACCCAGACAAATGACTACCACATGCTCTAGTATGGAAATCATTAAGCATGATAACTACTTCTTCATGAGTGAGACATTGGCGCAGGACGCAATCTACACCTCTTCAATACAACGTATCATCAAGTATGAGATAGTTCTTAGCCTGATGGCGTATACGTCGACGCTTATCACAATAAGTAGAGGCGAGGCACTTCAAAGTCTGGAGATAGATAAGTATATATCCATACTAGGGATCCGAAGATGTGATAAAAAACATATCTCCTCTGATAGGCGACTCTTCAGGCACAACATCACCTGACTCAACCGGAAGTTCCAAAATAAGTTCTGTGAAGACCAGTGACTTTTTGGATTTCGCTAAAACAAAATCTAAGTCAAACTCCTGGAGGATGACTATCCACCTACTGATCTTTCCACCTATTACTCGTCATGTCAACATGTACTGGAATGGATTCACGACAACAATGATGGTGGTCTTGCGAAACAGAACATAATGACAGAACCGTTGAATATCATGGACTGCTACCAACACAAGTTTTTCAATATTAAAATAATTGAGTTATGATCCTATGAGGCCTTGGCTCAGGTAATAGATCACATATTCTGAGAACAAGTCATCTTCCTAAACTAAGACCATGCCGATGGTTGACTCTGCTGCATCCAGGTATAATAAGAAATCTTTGTTATAGTTAGGTGGCCGAAGCAGAGGGGAAGTTGTGAGGGCATGTTTTAATGCTTCGAAATAGCGTTGAGAGACATCATCCCAATAAAAAAGAATGTCTTTCTTTAGTAAGAGCATAAATCCCTTTGGGATCTCGGCATAGTTGGTGATGAAACGTCTTAAAAAAATTGCCTTTCCTTATAGACTTTGAAGTTGAATCATTGTGTGTGGGGGAGGAAACTGAATTATTTCCTCAACCTTGAGAGGATCAACCATGATCCCTCTTGTTGACACTATGAAACCTAACAAACATCCTGATGTTACGCAAAATATGCACTTGTTTGGATTCAAGAGAATCCGGAAGTAGCGACATCGCTCAAAGATAAGTTGGAGGTGTGTGGAATGATCCGTTCTCTTGTGAGATTGAGATGCTAAATGATCTAAATAGGCCTCAACTATATGCTTGAGGTCATTGAAAGAAAAATACATGGCCCGCTGAAAGGTTGCTCCAACATTTTTTAGACCAAAGGGCATCTTATGATACGCGAATGTTTTATAAATGAATGTCATTTTGTGCTAGTCTTCGGGTTTGATTTGTATTTGATTATATCCCAAAAAACTATCCATGAAAGAGAAGGCCTCGCAACCCGCAAATTCATCAATTATCTGGTCGATGAATGGTGTGGGAAAATTATCTTTTGGACAGGCCTTGTTCAAATCATGAAAGTTTGTACATACACGAATCGTGCCTTGTTTTTTATTGAACGGCACAGGATTTGACACCCATTTTGTCAAATGGATAGGATAGATAAAACCAACTTTTAGCAGTTTCTCAACTTCAACCTTAATGGTTGTCTCTTTCCTGGGATTAATTGGATGAAGCTTCTACCAAACAGGCTTGGCATATGGATAAGTTGTGATTTCATGTTCGACTATTTTTGGATCGATGCCTGGCATTTCCTCATAAGACTAAGGGAGTAGTCAGTTCCAACGAAAACATTCTCCATGACGCCAGGGGTTCTAGAGATATTGATCGGTATGGTTTCAGTGATGGTTTCCATATTACCCTCAGCATAGAACTCGTGTGTAGCTAAGGGATTAATAGGACAAGACCTATCTCCAGTCATAGTCAAGGTGAATTCTTCAGCTTCAATTACGTTTAACTCTGGGAGGAAGTATGATCTATGATGAATATCATCCTAGGGTTTGTTCAAACTAGTGATTGCTTCAATTACTACATTGTCAGAGGGCAAGACTAAGTCTAACGAATCGGTGTCAGTGAGAGAACCTTGAGCCCAAATAGGCTCTAGAAGCGGATCTAACTCTTGTGTAGGAGTTGGATCTGTGTTGGCTGAAGTTTGCTGGACTAAAGAGTACACTACTTCAGCTGCGGAAAAGCGCATGGACATGCTTGGGTGCCATGTTTCATTAATCGTGGCTGATAGGGAAGGAAGTATCCATCGATCATTGAAGCAAGTCATGCAAAATGATGAAACTTGGAAAATATAAACCTTATGGTGGTCGGATATGAACTTGACATCACCTTGAGGGGGTAGGTAATCAAAGGTACCCATCAAAGATGGGAACAAACCAACCCCTACGTTGACTATGCCTAGTTGAAGATTATCAATCATCGGGACCGTGGACACCCCCAATGAAGGGTCAGGTCTGGAGAAAGACAATTGATCAATGGTCACAATCCGGTCCTCGTGTGGAAACAACAAGACCTAGAAAACTGTAGCAACCACTACTTGCATGGCATAAGTCCAACTCCTTCCTAACAAGAAATTGTAGTCGGGGGATGCGTCAACTACTTCTACCTCAATGCACACGGTCTTCCCTCCTAAATGCACAGGGAAAGAGGGAATGATACCATGTGGTCAGAATGAATGACCATCGAAAACAATGAGAAGAGTAGGTGACAGAGACAAAAAGGGCTTTCCAATGACCTTCCAACATGCCAATGACATAACACATGTCGAGGCACCCTCATCAACCACCGTGCGAAAAATATTTCGAGTAAAAGTTTTTGTGGGGTGAGCCATTACTATCTGAAATGTTACATGGTAAGGAAAATGAGGTTTTAAGTCATTTGTATCCAGCATGATGGTATCCGGATTACAAGTCTTGGTAGATCCTAAAGCGGTTAACAAAGCTTTCCTCTAGGAAGGGCAGCTTTAGCGGACCTCCAAAGCAGACATCGCACAAGGGGTTTGAGACAAATCCTCCACCATAGAATAATTATGGGTGGCCCTTGCATTTGGGTTGTGAGAAGCTTTTTTGAACGCACCTTTTGGGATGTGTGTCATTGTTTCACCCAAAGTCTTCTCAATCTATAGAGGAAGAGATGGGAGTTCAACTTCTTTTCCCTTCTCAAAAGTTCTTGGTTTACTGTATTCATGCACTCTAGTTGATATAAAAGAATCACCCTTCATATAAAAGAAGACGGAGAGGTTCCTTGACTGCCCCCTTTTGCGCTTGTAGAGGATTGGGTTAGGTTTTTCCCATGATGAAAAGGATTGGTTAACATAGAAGGTTGTTGCCGTGTCACAAACTTTTGGGTCTCTACAAGTCGAGGACATTGGTGGGTCGGGTGGTTTTCTGCACACAGGTTGCACAGATACCTCACCTTCTGTTTCTCAGTGTTGCCCCCATTAGAATTATTAGTGGGTTTCTTATCCCTGTTACCCTTCTTTCATTGTTTTTTCTTTCCTTCAGGTTGCTAGGTGGCCTTTGGATTTGTTGATTGCACTATGTGTACATTCGATGTTTTAGTAGGGGGAGTAGCCAAAAAAATAGTTTGGCTGGCCGCTGTGTGTTGTATAGACAATTGCTTTAATTTCTTCGTCAATTTCTCAGCGGGCTTTGTTTGTGCTGAACCAACAATACCATTGGCATGTGGTCCAACTCTCTATCTATTTTTATCAAGTATTGAGCGTGGTGCATCTAGCAAGATCTCGTATAATAAACCGGACTGAGAATAGATTAGCTCAAGTTGTTGAGCTCCCATGATTGCGTCTTCTTTGGAAAATACCCCCGACATCGCAACGTCTTTGGATAATTGTGGGACCAAAGACTTAAGGAACCACTCGAGCAAGAATGTTGGTGGGATTGGCACCTTAATTAAAATTTTCTGGCATTTCCATTATCGGATGTGATTAGAGATATGGTCTTCTTTTGTTTGTGCAAAATTGGCCAACAATTTTGTGCCAGCATCGTATCTCAGAGGTAATTGGAAATGGTTTAGGAAAGCCATTGCCAATTCGCTGAAGGAAGAGTATCTTGAGCAGTCAATCTCAATGTACCATTTCACGACACTCCCAATGAGAGTACGTTGAAACAATCGCAACTGTACAGAGTTGTCTTTCAACGAGTTAGATGAGCACCAAAGATGGAAGGTAGTCACATGATCTCCTGGATATTCGTTAGTCTTGGCTTCAAACTTTGGTATGTCTAAAGGAAGCTTCGTCGACATAGGGGGCCAATGCAGACTATGAAAGATAGGGTCATTCAACAACCTTGTCAATTCTAGCAAATGCAAGGTTGCCAGGAAAGGTAGTTTGGGTTGTTGGTGATAACTTGGGAAAAAGGGACCCAGAGTTTGACTGGCACCAAGTTGCCAGGAAAAGTTCAGCTACTGGCCTGGGTTTTGGTAAAACCCATCGCCATGAATAGCATATGGATTCTGCATGTGAGGAGACATCATCGACTGATTCCCAAAATAGGACATAGATGGTTGGGCATGCATTACATTCAGAGGACTTTGGGAAGGGTTTCCCCATACCAATCCCATGGGGATAGGCATAATACCTTGTCCAGGGTTCCATTGATTGTGAAAAGAATTTCCCCAGATCAACATTCCTGACGAGGGAATGGATCTCTACCAAGAATTCCAAGGACCTGATTTGGAAGAAGTTTCTGGGTTTTCCCCCTGTGAAGGAATAGTACCATGCATAGGAATAGGTTGTCCGAAACTAGGATTGCCCCTAGTCAAGAAAGAAGCTGACAAGAAGGCGCTATTACCAAATGCACCGAACTAAGAAAATGATGTCAAACCTACCAACATATTATGCGAAGGTGGTCCTTGACTCCCTGCTCCAAATAAACTATGGTGTGCAGGTGGCCCGACGGATTGTTGATGCGTGTCGTCGAGTGAAGGGGACGAAGGAGGTATATGAACTCCCTTATAAGGAAAATCATTAAAAGGAGATGAAGTGCCCCCCATGTGGCCTTGAAAAGGAGATTTATAGCTCCCTTCCCCTAGACCTAAAGTCTATGAAGTGGAGTAGGAAAGTACAGGACTTGTACCTGAGCTAGGCATCTCGTATGAGAACAGAGGGCCTGCCACACTTGGTGTGAAAGAGGTTGTGGCCACCACCATAGACGGGATCATACCACTATGCACGGTAGAGGTGGTCGAGACCATGGTGGCTCAGATTGGTGATGGTGGGTTAGGAGGTGTAAATTCTCCTATGGTGACAACCGTAGTTGGAATTGAATAATTTCCAAAAGGAGTGACAACATTTGTTTCCATTACTGCGTGGGACATTGTCTAGCACTCGTAAGGGTGAATCGGTACGATGATGGGTGCCAAAAGATCAGTGGTTGGAGTTTTAGGTGGACCAAGAGCTTTCACTCCAAATTCTAAAATGGTCATTTCCTCGGGATGTTGGTCGGGCACAATTTCTTGTGACCCCATCACTTCAAAAGACCCTTGTTGGTCTAGCTTTCGCCTTAGTGGTGGCGGAGGTGGCTCTAGTGTAACCGATGATAGGCCCAGAAGCTTCATGATCAGTGGAGCTCGTGATCTTCCACTGTGTGAGAAGATCAAAGACACTCTACGGCTTTCTATTCGTTCAAAAAACAACACACACTAAAAAATTCCCTACAAGATAAAACAAGCAAACACTAAACTAATTGGAAGAACAGTTACAACAACCAACACTAGAGAAACTTACCGGTGCAAGTGAAACTCGAACACGGAAGCACCCTCTGGTATAATTTGTAAAGCATGGCCTAATGTCTGTCCTAGGTACCATGGTATACCCCCGTAGTCACCTTTGTATGTCTCTAAAAATATAGGCAACTAGGTTGCCAGCGCACAAACAGTCACCAGGAGGGTATAGTCGAAAGTCGGGTAGACCACAATGAGTAGGGTATTAGCCCAAAACCTGTCAAGGGTATTGAAAGAAAGTGGTCCGGAAGATAATTGAGGACCTTGAATGGATTCGAGACCCACGAACCTCCGTGGAAAATGCAATCGACGAAATCCCAAGACAAGCCCTCTATATGTGTTCTCCACTATGATTGGTCCAACTTTGGAGAGGTTATTTCCCCTACCTTCCCGCATGAGACCTCATATTTATCCCCTGTGTTAGAGGGGGGTACCAAATAAATTTCATGATACTGGACTTTGACACTCCTGAACTCAGACTCCAATGTTTTATTTTAATGGTCTTGAAGAGTTTCCTCTCCAACCTAATTCAAGGCCCTAACCCTAAACTAGTTGGTTGACCCTACAAACATAAAAAGTCTAATGAATTTTAGATTTAGCGTTAATTTTTATGGCTTGTCTTAATTCAAAGGTTATGACAGTGAAACTAGTGATGTTTGAAAGATGAAAGAAAAATAAATAGAAAGATGGAAACAAAAAACCTTTACTTAACTTAATTCTTAAACAAATTTTCAAACTTAAAAAATTTTCTAAGCTCTTTGAACAACAAACTCAAAGAAGGATTTCAATCAACTACGAGCTACTTATGATCTAAGTAAACCATCAAGAACTTATGAAAGAAAAGACTTTTCCCTGGTTGCTAATGCAAAACAACACTTTTTAACCAAACAAAGAAATAAAAGTTTTTTTTTTTTATATGAATATTCACAAAGAAAAAAGGAAAAATATCAACAAGTCAAAACCAAGAAAACTTTTGGCCTAAGCGTAGATCATAAAGAGTTACTTTAAAAATTACACACAAGAAAATTAAAATTGGACTCTAACACTTGTCTAAAAACCCTATAAAAGAAAATTTTGAGGAAAACTTCTAAATGAAAAAAGAAATCTATTGTTGTGATCAAACCTAAGTTATTGACCGCTATGATAGGGACCCAAAAACCTGAGAGGTATAACTCTTTTCAAAGGAAAGGATGATTGCCTCACCTTCAACAAAAATTCTCTCCACAAGAACACTGCTGACAGTTCAACAACAAGTGTGTGCACGCAAGATGTGTAAAGTCAGAGCGCGTGTACACGTGTGTTGGCATTATACAGGCCGCATGTGTATCTAAAAATCTAAGACAAATGAAAATCCAAGCAAGCCATCCCAGGTAGAGACTAATAGTACTGAGAACCAGAATCTCTTGAAGACTTAGACACTTACTTTAACATAAAAAAGAAAACAATTCAAGGAAAACTTCATAGAACAAACCAATCCAAGGTGAAACCTAAGATATAGACTGCAAACAACAGAGACTAGAAAGAGTTCCAGAAAACCCCTAAGAAGGACTAATTCTGACAGGGAAGAGGATGACTGCCTCTCTAAAAAAAAAATCTAGAATCATACACGCAACTGACACTTCCTAGCGTGTACATGCGGGCTGTGAGAATGTAGGGCGGGGGTACACATGTGTAGACCTTACATAGGTCACGTTTACCTCTGTGGGTCTCGGAAAAAAAATACAATTAAGAAAAGAAACAGAGATAACTAGTATGGAAGACCAAAATCTCTGTTAGCTTAGACATTTGTAGAAACTTTAAAAATAGGAAATGAAACCAGTTCTTAAAAATACCCAAAAAATATTCCTAGAAACCCTAGATATTTCCCTAGTATGGTAGCCAATTCTGTTGTGAGTGGGAAATCCCTCTACGGACTAGAACTTAAGGTTTTATTATGCATGCAGAAAAGACCTAAAGATTCCTACTTTCTACCGTTGTCCCGGACCTAATCCCCATTATTCTTAAGAAAATATGTAGTTAAGAAGATTAAGTGAGCATACCTTATTTTGGTCATTTGATATCGATCCTTCTTCATGCTTGATCTCTCTTTGACTGTAGCTCTCCTCCCAAGGCTGGCCTACATTCACACAAAGAAAAAAAAGAACTCCACATGAATTTGATAAATAGATTAATGGGTTAGAAATTCAATCAACATGTATGCAATAAACCATGAAAACCTCATATGGTGGGACGAGAAAAGTATTTCTTTATTATTAACTTCAACAAATCAACTTACAATGATGAAGTCGGCCACTGCTCCATGAACTTGGTCCTGGGATCCTCTTCAAATATCTTCCAACTTCTTTTCTCTATATTTCTCTTTGCACAAGGATGGCTAAAGGGTTGGAACAAAGGGAATGTGCAATCGGGTATAGTTTCTTTACTATGATTCTCCTCTTCCAAATGGGACCCCTAACCCTTATTTTATAGGCTATAAGAAGCTAGGTATTTGGTTGAACCCTCGGTCATGCATGGCTGAAAGGTTTAGTTAAATCACCCAAAGCAGTGTGTACCATCAAGAACTTTCCTTTTTTCGTGCTTTTGTAGGTACACGTGTGTTGTTTTGGGTCAGCTAGCGTGTACACGCATGCAGTAATGGAGTAGGGCACGTGGGCCTTTATAAAATGTGTTTTTAAGAAGATTTGTTCAGTAGTGTTTTGGAAAAGAAGGACTCTGAGATGGCTTGATGCTAGGTAAGCATGTCTGGTGCAAATTAGGGTTATAACACCTACTTGGGAGCATCCCATTTAAATACCAGATCTCCCAGTTGGAAATCCTCTTTCTTGACCCTCTTGTCAAAGACCTACTTGATCTTATGCTAATGATTGTGAGTTATGTTCATTACCTACTCCCTGGTCTACTACACTTCCACCATTTGATGGATTCTTCTAACCATATGATCTGACTCTCCTTCATAATCTTGAAATAATTTTTCTATAGGTAGATCTAGATGAGTGGGAAAAATAACTTATGTCCCATAAACAAGTTTATAAGGGGAGGTTCCCAGGGATTTCTTGGTTGTCACTTGGTCAGACCATAGAGAGAATTTGAGTTTTGAGTCCCCGACCTTTTTATTATCTTCCAACAATATTTTAATGAGCTTAATCAGGATTTTATTGGAAGACTCTGCCAGTCCATTTCCTTGTGGATAATAGGTAGTGGAATGAACTAGTGAAATATCAAACTGCTCACAGAACCTCACCAGAGGCTCGGACATGAAAGATGCAACATTGTGACAATTCTGCTAGGGCATCCAAACCCTACTATGATATCCTCTAGGAAGATGATGATAACCTTGTGTGAAGCACTCCTGGTGGGGATAGCTTCTATCCACTTGGTAAAATAGTCAGTTGCAGTCAGGATCCATCTGTGTTGGCCTCTTGAGGAAGGATGAATCTCTCCAATGAAGTCCAACCCCCATTGTTGAAAGGTTGTTGCAGCTACTACAAGTTTTAGTGGCAGAGATTTGAGTTGTTTCTTTCCTGAGAACCTTTGGCATTTGATGTAGTCTCTCACCTCTTTGCAGACATCAATGAATAAGGTGGGCTAGTAGTACCCAACCCTGAGAATATTGTGGGTCGTGGTCTTGCAAAAACGTGGTGTCCCCCACAAAGTCTTCTATGGAATTCAAATGTCACTTTCTAGGCCTCCTGTGGGTTCAGACACCTCAGAAACACCCCTAAAGGGTCTCTCTAGTACAATACTTGGTCAATAAGGCAATATTTGAATGCTTTGAGCTTTAAACTCTTGCCTTACTCTTCCCTATTTTATCAGGGGGATTTAATTCTAGCATAAAATATATGATATCTCTATACCAGGTGCACTCTGCTAGTGGAGGACTGTCTAGAGGATTGCCATCAGAAAATTCATCCTGTTGATTTCCTGAGAAACCATCGATGAATTTAACCCCCAAGGCTTTGTAATTTGATTCAGCTAGTAGCTTGGCTAAGCCCCACCCTTTAACCAACTTGGTTGGCTTAATATCTAGGTCAATCTCAAGGACCTTGGTAATCCACTTGCTTATTTTTCTGTATATGTCAGGATGAACGAGAATGTCCTTTCGTTAAGAACCAAATATCAATATAGCATAAAATCCTCAAAAAAAGTACTCAACGCCTTGAAAAAGAGATAATTTCATATAATAAGCCTCTTCGAGGGGGTAACCTTGTTTTACCCCACTTAAATGTTCAAGTACAAGATGATTCAAAATGAAAATGTCTCCTTGGTATATATGGGAGACTAGGAGGTATAATTACAACTAATGGCCTAAAGCTGACATAATTAAAATAACATTACTAATATAATATGCCCCAATTAAGGGGTAATGAGCCAATATTAGGGCTTAAAATGCCCCTCCCCCTGAGACAAGTGTTGTCCACAACACTTGAGTAACTCTGGATGCTTCTGTATAAAAGACTCATCTTCCCAAGTGAAATCTTTAGCTAGTAGTTTCCTCCATTTAATGAGATACTCTGAAATGGATCTATTCCTTAGCTGGAGAATTCTTATGTCAGTGATGGCTTCAGGCTCCAATATGATTTTTACTTCCTCGTCAAGTTCTGGAAATATAGTTTGAACTAGGATCTTGTCGCCTATAACCTTCTTTAAGAATGAAACATGGAAAACTGGGTGTACTCGTGAAGATGCAGGCAACTCCAATTTGTATGCCATAGTACCAATATTTTGCAACACCTTATAAGGGCCATAATACTTTGGTGATAATTTATTATCCTTCTTGGCTTGCTTGAGGGACATCTGTTTGTATGGTTGTAGTCTTAAAAATACCCAATCCCCTACTTCAAAACTTATTTCACTATGATGTTGATCTTCTTGTTGTTTCATGTGATTATGTGCCATGATCAGGTTGTCCTGTAAGATTTGGAGAACTTGTTGTTGATTCTCGATGTGATCTTCCACTGCTTGAACCTTCGATTTTTCTTTTAGAGAAGAAGTGATGGAAGGAGGGTGGTATCCATAAAGTGTCAGAAATGGTGTCATTTTTGTTGTAGTATGAAAGGAAGTGTTATACCACCATTCTGCCAAGGGTAACCATTTGAACCATTGTGTTTGATTATCAGAGACAAAGAAATGAAGGTATCCTTCCAAAAATTTGTTCACTATCTCGGTTTGTCCATTGGATTGAGGATGATAGGATGAGCTATGAGCCAATTGAGTACCCAAACAAGAAAATAATTTTGTCCAAAAATGTCCATTGAAGATGGGATCTCTGTCACTTACAATAATATTTGGGCTGCCATGTAGCTTTTGAACTGTCCTCATGAATTCGGTGGCAACTGTACTAGCTTTGAAGGGATGAGAGAGTGCACAAAAGTGTGCATACTTGGACAGTCTATCAACAATCACCATGATGACACTCTTTCCTTCAGACTTTGGTAACCCTGTGATGAAATCCATGGAAAACTCCTCCCAATGCTAACTTGGGATAGATAATGGTAGTAAAAGACCTGGTGTCTTAATTGTTTCCACCTTATTTTGTTGGCAAACCAAAAATTCTGCCACAAACCTTTGAACATCAGTTTTAAGGCCATCCCAAAAAAAATCCTTCTTGACTCTATGGTAGGTTTTCAAAAATCCCGAGTGCCCTCCTACAGGAGAGGTATGCAATTCCAATAGTACCTTTTGTTTGAGTTGGGAGTTCTTACATAAATATAAGCGATATTTGTACCATATTGAATCATTTTTCCATGTAAATGTATCTGATGCATTGGAATCCTGCTGCAACCTTTGAATGAGAGTCCACACTTTTTCGTCATTCTTATATTCATCCCTTGCTTCTATTATCCAATCAGGTTGGATGATCGAGATAGAATAGAGAAAGGCCTCAACATCTTCATCCTTTCTTTAGAGTGCATCTTCCACAACATTTTGCTTCCCCTTTTTATAAACGGTTTCAAAATCATAACCCAATATCTTGGTTACCCACTTTTGTTGTTCTTTTGAAGATAGTCTTTGTTCCAAGAAGTATTTAAGACTATCATGATCTGCTTTGACCTTGAAGTGCCTACCTATTAGGTAAGGATGCCATTTCTTCAATGCATGTAGTATTGCCATCATTTATTTCTCATAAATGGGTTTTTGTAAGTCCCTTACCTTGAGTGGTCAACTTTCAAAAGCTAGGGGCCTTCCTTCTTGCATTAGGACAACACCAATTCCATTTCTTGAGGCATCACATTCCACAATAAAGGTTTTTGTGAAGTCTAGAGTGGTCAAGAAAGAATATTTACACATCACCTCTTTAAGTTGTTCAAAAGATTTAGTTTCCTCTGGAGTCCATGAAAATGTGTCCTTCTTAGTTAGTGTCGTTAA
Organism: Picea engelmannii; assembly: GCA_009831015.1. NCBI lineage: Eukaryota > Viridiplantae > Streptophyta > Pinopsida > Pinales > Pinaceae > Picea > Picea engelmannii. Next base: position 199,493 of record ML792141.1, on the reverse strand, counting down.
AGGTCCTACTATTCTTCCATAGTTCCAAACAAACTTGCAGTAGTAACCTGTCAAACCCAAAAGTCCTCTAAGATTATTTAATGTTTTGGGAATCGGTCAGTCCATCATGGCCTTAATCTTGTTAGGGTCTACCATGACACCTTCATGAGATACAATATGACCCAAATACTCTACCTCCTTTACTCGAAAGAAACATTTGGATGGTTTGGCATATAGTTGTTGCTCCTTTAGTATTTGTAGCACCTTGTCAACATGTCGCGCATGATCCTCCCAAGACTTACTTTAGATTAGTATATCATCAAAAAATACCAACAGATATTTTCGAAGGAAGGGCTTGAAAATGGAATTCATCAACCCTTGGAATGTGGAAGGTGCATTTGTAAGGCCAAAAGGCATGACCAAAAATTCATAATGGCCTTCATGAGTTCGGAATGTTGTTTTTGGGATATCTTTTTCCTTCATTCTGATCTGATGATACCCTGAACAGAGATCCAATTTTGTGAAATAGATTACTCCATGTAGTTCATCTAACAATTCATCAATGACGGGAATGGGAAACTTATCTTTAATAGTGATCTTGTTGAGGTCTCTATAATCTGGACACATACGCCATGAGCTATCTTTCTTGAATACCATTACCATTGGTGTAGAGTAAGAACTTTGTCTAGGTCTAATAATGCTAGCCTCTAACATTTTTTCATACCTCTTAACTCAATTTATTTTCCTTCTGATGAAAATTTCATGAAAAGTTCTTGAAAATTAAAAGCCACCATTCCTAATGATTGTAACCATTGGATTCCTAGTACAACATCTACACCACCCATGGGTATAGCAATCATTGGACTATTAATTACATATTCCCCCATAGTATAATTGATCTTATTGCATTTTCCTAAGCAATTGATAGTTCCTCCATCTGCAATCATTACTTGAAACTCTGGCGTTGGATATACAAAGCAATTGAGATCTTTGGCTAATTTATAGTGAATGAAATTATGAGTACTTCCAGAATCAA
>ML792141.1:158023-176996 GCA_009831015.1 Picea engelmannii | reverse complement strand
GCCTCCTGGCTGCCACGTGTCCATACAAATGAATGGTCCAGATCCCTGCTTGATTAACGGTTGCGATCAAATCGCGAAATCGCATATCGCGATTTCGGGGTTTTCAATGTTAAGTGATTTGGAGATTTCAAACTCTCGATCGCTGATTCTCCGATGGAGCCTCCAGGCTGCCACGTGTCTACTCGAATAAATGGTCCAGATCCCTGCTTGTGTTTAACGGCTGCGATTAAATCGCGAAATCGCATATCGCGATATCGGGGTTTTCAATGTCAAGTGATTTTTGCACTTTGAACTCGCAATCCCCAATTCTCCGATGAATTTATCTCTCTCGCAGCTTCTACAGATCTGACGGTCCTGGTTCTTTCAGGAGATTTGGATGGGATCCAACGGTCACTGACTCTTCTTCCTTTTTCCTCTGTAAGCTCTTGCTATGCGCATTTTCTTCAAGGCTATTCCTCCTGAGCTTTTATCCTTCTTATCCTACTGTCTCTACTGTTGCCATTAATGACAACAATCATCACTGCATTCTATCCACTGAATTTGCCAACACCAGTAGCGTGCAGGAAGAAAAAGAACATGCCACAGTGGCCCTAAAGTAAGCACAAGAGGAAGTCATAGAGAAACGTCGAGTTGTGCAACAAGAGAAGGACAACCTCCAAACCAAGTTCGAAGAGGATAAAGCACAGATCTAGAAAGAGAAATAAAAGATTCTCACAGAGAAAGGTTAGAGTTAAAGAAGCAGTCAAAAGAGCACTGCGCTCCGTGAAAATATTAGAACAGGTATAAGAAGACCTAGTGGAGAGTCAAGTAGTGAAGCTTGTTGAAGCCATTCAATAGCTTGAACAGAGGGTAGAATAATTGGAGTTACAAATAGTACCAAGCACTCTGCGGGAAGTGCAAGACTAGCGAGAAGAAATTCCCCAAAGTCAATTCTAGAGAATCAAGGCATTAGCCTTGGAATGTAAAGAACTTAGTAGTCGAAGTGCGCAGAATTATGAACACCTTACCGAGGACCCTAAACTAAAAACACTAGAGTCGCAGCTCTAGGAGGAAAATAAGCAAGCAACAATAGTACAAGCACAACTAAAGCCCTTGTCAGTGGTCGAGCAAATGAAAAGATTCTAGGAATAGTGCATGGCTCAGCAAAAGTTCCATGCCATACAGAGAAAAGTCATGGAAGTGACTTAGAGGATCCCACTAATGCAGGATGGAGCTTGCCTACGTTTTGAGAATATTGAAGGATGAGGAGAAGAACTAGAAAAAGAAGTCACTGCTGTCTGAAAATGATTGGAAGGACCTATGACTGAGGCAATTATTTAGGAGTTCACCCAGCAGGAGGCCCAGGCGAAGCAATAGGTCGAAGTAGCTCGATCCAAGATCAAGGCATTCGAAGCAGAGTTACCTAGAGAAAAGTGACTCGAGATAAGTCACAAGTGAGTGTTGGGGGTCTGTTGGTGATTGACCAAATTTTGGAGAACCTTGGTACAATTTGACCTCTTTTGGGACTTCGATAGGCTGATCGAAGGTGAAGTGCAATTCGAAGTGGAGATCATGTGATCTCGACCCCTTTTTAGGGAAGTTTTCGGATTAGGGTTTATGTAACAGGTATGGGGATGTCAGCCCATGGGTTTACCCATGTTAGGCCTAGGCAACGTAAGAAAGAGAGACCTAGATGGCCAGTGAGCTAAGTGAAGATAGTTGTAAATGCTTTGTGCATACTCTGTTTAGATCTTGCAGAGATAAGTGCAAGTAGTTGTAAGAAGCTGGTGTGTGGACTGTGTAAGGAGGCTTTGTGTTGTGACCTAAATTAGGGAAGGAGGATCTAGCGAGGTGCACGCAGATCTCCTGTCCTATGCGGATTTGGGTTTTTGGGCTTTGTGCATGTAAGAAGATTGATAAAAGATAATAAAGAAGAGAAGAGTTGGTGGACATAGCCCCACACTGGGGTGAACCACGTATATCTTTTGTTATGGTTGTTTTGTGCATTATGGTTGTTATATTGTTCAGATGATTTAAGCTTAGTGCAGTAATGAATGTTTAGATGAATCTGGTATGATAGCTTAGTTCCTAGTGATGTGAATGAATGCTAGATCTGATATCTTCTATGCGCTAAGTTCTTAGATGTGTTAGATCTGGTTGAATATTGTGTTGTTCTATAATTAGGGTTTGAATCGACGATGTCAATAAGGGTTAAATACTGATGAATGTTAGTTGATAAGTGATTTGTTAGAGTGGTGTAATCACATATCTGTGTCCCAACTAGGTTTCAGACATTTGAGTCTTGAAACCACCCCTACCTCTACCTCGAGTGAGACTTCGTCTGCTTCACAGGTGTTGCCGAAAGGGCCAGTAGTAAGGGTTTTTTTGGTGCATTGTTGAAGCATTGAACCCTCGGTCTGCCCCTGTGCCAAAAAATTTCTTAACACAGTACCAATTACCAATACGATACGAGATAGGAACTGAAATTTTGATTTCATTTAAATAATCCTCTTCCACTCACATTTTTTATCATATTCATGAGTGGAGGAGGATAAGACGCTTAATCAAAGTTCCCCTTCCTAATCAACTATTGGCTGAGTGTTTTACTAAGTCACTCATTGGTCCTATAGCCCGTGATGTGGCCATGGTTGGTGTTTTCACTGAAGAATAGGCGTGTGCTCAATATTTGGATCTCGTTTATTCACAAACGGGCACACTCTATGACTTGATCCTTGATTCTCCTCCTCCATCTACAAATCCAACCCCAACACCTCTAATGGATTCTCATCCTATTGATGGTGTGATTGGAACTTTTCATGTTGAGACTCAGTATACACAAGCCATTCATACAAATCCAAAGTCTATTACTTTTAATACACAAAATACTCCTACTCCTTCTCCCAGTAAAAATTCTGAAGTTAATTTGGTTCAATCTATACCTACCGTAAAAAATCAGAATAAAAAGAAAGGGAAGGGTAAGAATAAGGAGGAAAAAACAATAATCAACAATTTGAGAAACCAAAAACCCAGCCTATTGATGACAAAGACAATTGTAAACCTCTTTATCCTTGCCTTATTTGTGGTGAGGATCATTATACAAAATATTATACATGATGTGTTGAGGTTACTAAGTTCTTGTAAGGGACCAGGAAACCTCCTACACTCGTCGTCCTGTCAGAACAGTTTCATTCTCAACATCAAGCCCAATTGGTCATTCATGATAAACCTTCTCCCTCTACCACATCTTATGTACTTATGTGTACTGGTGATTCCAATAACAATGTATTTGTAGTTGCAACTAGAGCCAGGGATTATTGTCCTTCGAAACATAAAGTTGATGATTCACCACCTCTGTTGGTTCAACTTCCTCCAATTTCACCTCCAAATGGTCATCGTCATCTCGAACGATCGGGCTTAGATATAGTTCTTCATCCTCCTCCCAAGGGAACTGTTCATAATTCATCATTTAATCCTCACGTACGTGCTACCAAAAACTATAGTATTGTATAAGATCTTGTGCGAGAACCCTCTACGGTGTTGGCTCTTGAAGTCCTTCAAAGTTGTCCTACTCAACGAAAGGCGTTGTTGAAGGCTATTGGTGGAATTGATCCTACTGATACCAATTTGATAATATTTGACTTGGAATATCATATTCCAAGGCTTCCTCCTCAGTTAGTGTTTCAAATACAAGTTGTTATAGAAAATAAGAATATTTTTCAAACCATTATTGATGAAGGAGCCTCGACTTGCATCATGTCTGTCACTTGTTGGAAAGCTATTGGCTCTCTTTCCCTTACCGAGTTGCACAATACTCTTAAGGATTTTAATGGTATAGGGTTTAAAACTTATGGTGTTCTTCCTTTGTTGTATATTATGTTATAAGGTAAGGAGGTTAATGTCGAGGTTGAGGTCTTTGATGCACCTCTTGATTACAAACTTCTACTTGGCCGTAGTTGGATTGATTCAATGCATGTAGTTGTGTCTACTCTTTTCTGTGTGTTACGTTTCCCACACCAAGAAAAAATAATTAATGTCGATCAAATGGCCTTCTTTAATTATGATTCACGTACTAGAAACATACCTTTCATTTTGAAAACACCTCCTGATTATGAGAATGTCGGCGTAGATCTTTTAAAATATTCAACGTTAATGGGTACATTTCCCATTCCACCATCCGATATTCCTCCTCCTTTTGTCACCTCGATTAACATGATATCAACCTATGTTAGTAAAACCCCTGAGTCTTATGACCCATGGATAATACCTAGCTCTGGTGACTTTATTCATTACGATGACTGAATTCCTTTGAGTCCAATAGAATCGACTTATCAAGTTATTCAATCAACGACTCCTTCTCCCCGTTCTCTCTGTGATATGTCTCCTGATCTGTTTCATGTAATTTTTCCAACTGATGAGATGATCATGATAGTCATGTCTATGGAAGATACTCCATGGGAAAATGGGCATCATCGCTCTATTCTCTTCCTAGAATCTAAGACCATATATAGTTACCAATGGATTTTGACTCTGTCTACCATTGTTGTTATTTCCTCTGTTCCTGAATCAACACACGATGTTTTGTATGAAGGGAACTTGGGTAATATTTCATCTACCATCCCTCTTGATATATCAATAAAACTTGGGGTCATGGAAAATGTTCATATCGGTACCTCATGTTCTACTAATGAGGTTTTCACTTATAAATCCCTTTTCCAATAATTTTGTAATGTATTTTCCTAGAGTTATGAAGAAATGCCTCGTATTGGTCCCGATATTTTTGTACATGAGATTAAGACTTACCCAGATGCTAAACCCGTTCGACAGAGACTTTTCCGAATACATCCACACAAAGTTGTTGTTATTAATATTGAGGTTGAAAATTTTCTAAAAGTTAGTTTTGTCTATCCTATGGCTTTGACCAATTGGGCGTCCAATCTTGTTTCGGTTAACAAGAAATAAGGCACGATCTGCATTTGTGTATATTATAGGGATATAAGAAAATATTGTCCCAAAGATAATTACCCAACCCTTTTTGTTGACCATATTGTTGATGACTGTGCTAGGAGTGAAATCTTCTCCTTGATCGACAGTTTCTTTGGCTATAATCAAATCAAGATTTTTCCTGCAGATCAACATAAGAGTGATTTTATTTTCCCTTGGGGAACCTTCACATACCATAAACTACCTTTTGGTCTAGAAAATGATGGTGTGACTTTTCAGCGCGCTATGTCTTATGATTTTCATGACATTAAGCACAATGTACAACCCTATCTAGATGATCTCCTGGCACATTCTATGCATCGTCAAGATCACCCGACACATCTACGGGCCATTTTCCTACACTGCCGTTATTATTACATATGATTGAATCCACACAGATGTGTTTATTGTGTGGAGTCTGGATGAATTCTTGGTTTTATCATGTATATACATGGGATTAGGGTATACCCCTTGAAGGTGGAGGCCATTTTCAATTTACCTCCTCCTTCCACACTATGTCAACTCCAAAGTTTGCAAGGGAAGGAAAATGTTTTATGTTGATTCATTCCCAATTACATTGAATTAACGAAATGATTTACTCAGCTTATTAAGAAAGGTTATGATTTTGTATGGGATGACACTTTCAACAAATCCTTTGAAGATTTGAAACTAGCCTTAACCCATACACCACTTATGTTTCCACCTTATTATAGTCGATGTTATTTCTTGTACTTAGGTTCTTTAGACTCTACCATTTATATGGCTCTAGTCCAATAGGATGATTTTCATGATGAACATGTTATATACTATTTGAGTAGGAGTCTTATGACCCCCAAAACCAAATATTTACATGTGGAGAAACTGGCCTTGGCATCTATTCAAGTTGTTCAACATTTTCATCACTACATCTTATTACGTAGAACCACAATCATTTTCGATTGCAACCTCTTGCAACACATCCTTACTCAACAATTTATGGGGGGAAAGTACTCTAAATGGATAGTTATTCTCCTAGAGTTTGATTTGGAATTTGAATGCACCAAGTCAAAGAAGTCTTTGGTTTTTTTCGAATTGATATGCGACCTTCCCTCTACTGAAACAGAAACTGTGATAGAGGATTCCTTGCTTGATGAATCTCTCTTTATTATCAGTTCTTATGAATTATGGTATGGATATATTATCATTTATATCCAAACCCAAACTTTTCAGCCTAATCTTTCTAGTATAGATCGTCATCGTATTCAGTATCAAGCCCATCAATACATTATCCTTGTTGATACCCTTTACCATTGTGGTATTGATTCCATATTTCGATGATGTCTCACCTATGATGAAGCTGATATATTTGAATGACTGTCACTCTCGAGGATGTGGAGGTCATATGTCTAGGTATGGCACTACCCAAAATATCTTATGAGCTGGTTATTTCTGGCCTTGATTATTTAAGGATTGCATTACTGTCGTCCAGAAATTCCATGCTTGTCAAACCTACAACAACAATATTCGATCTCACCCTACTCCTCTTCACCCTGTAGTTTCTGTTGGTTCATTCGCTAAATGTGGCATTGAATTCATGATATTTAACCCTCACTCGTCTGGGGGGCATGGATACATCATTGTAGCTATATATTATTTCACTAAGTGGGCCGAGGCGATGCCTACGTTTGATAATACTGGGAAAACTACAGTGTTATTCATATTCAATCATATTGTTACTAGATTTGGTGTCCCTCAAGCCATCGTTACTGATCACAGTAGTCATTTTCGCAATTTCATGATGTCTGAGCTTACTGAGAATCTGTGTCTTTGACATGAAAACTCAACCCCTTATTATCCACATTCTAATGGCTAGGTTGAAGCAATCAACACAGTTCTCACTACTATGCTTCAATGGATGGTAGTTATTCACAATTCAAGTTGGCATACGATGTTGTTCTCAACATTGTGGGCCTATCGGACATCCATTAAGTCTGCCACCAGATTCACACCTTTCCAATTATTATATGGTATTAAAGAAATTTTTCTGATTGAATGTGAAATCCCATCTCTAAAACTAGCTGTCGAACTTCTCCATAACACCTGAGCTGAAGAGGAATGTATTTTGTATTTGATGCAATTAGATGAGACCGATCATGATGCTTCCTTAGTTATTGAAACTCACAAAAAGCATTTCAAAGATCAATATGACAAGCATGTCAAACCACGTGTTTTTTCTTAAGGTGATCTAGTTCTTCTTTACAAGAAAGATCGTGATTTACTAGGGGCCGGTAAATTCGAGCCAATGTGGCAGGGTCCTTATATTGTGAAATGAGTGTTGGAGAAAGGGGATTATGAGTTGGTGGATTATGATGGAATTCCTTTGAGTGAACCCAAAAATGGGCTTTACTTGAAGAAGTACTACGCTTAAATCATTTTTGCATGAGTGCTATGTATTTTTAGTGTATCATACTCTTGTGTGATTTTTCATATTTGGTTTCTCCCTTCACCTTCTTACCTTGCATTGTGCTTGGTTTCCAAATGTCAGTGTCTTCACTACCCTATATTGGATTCGATGATGGTGCTATTCATAGTACTCAAAACTTAACATCTGTTGCTTGGGCAATCTATGCACTTATGGATGAATTGATCAGTCTACATGGTGTTTTCCTTGGTCGTGCAACTAACAATATCAAGGAATACAGTGCAATTATTGAGTTGTTAACTTATGTCATTTCACTTGGAATCCATCATATTATTGTATGACTTGATTCACAGTTAGTATTACTAGAATTGAGTAACGTTTATTCCATCCAGAGTCCTACCTTTTTAAGGGTATATTTATGAATTCGCCTCTTGGAATGTCATTTTGATTACATTTAATATCAACACATTCCTAGATGTCTAAATACATTAACAGATGCATTGGCTAATTATGTGTTAGACATACATTTGAGACATTTATAAATCCAATCAAACTTTGTACAAAAACAAGTAAGCCGGTAGGAACCTTATACTTATAATGATAAAAGTTTACAAAAAGTATTCTGTACGAAGACCAAAATATAAAAAAAGTGAGGCTCATGGATTCATGTACTATTGGCACAGGGGAAAACCTAGGGTTCAACACTTCAACAATGCACCAAAAAAACCCTAACTACCAACCCTTTCGAAAACACCTGCAAAGCAGATGAAGTCTCACCCGAGGTAGAGGCAGGGGGCGGGGGGGTTGCAGGACTCAAGTGTCTACAACCTAGCTGGGACACATATCTATGATCAAAACACTTAATAGAGAACTTAGACAACAATATGAATTAGTTATTAAACCTTATTCATAGTGTAGGTTAAACCCTTATTACAGATTAGCATAAGATCTAGCCCTTAAAACCTCTTAGCACATAGCATAAGCTCAGATCTAACATTCATTCACATCATAAAGCACTAAGAATTCATAGATATATACATCAAGAATAGTACACTAAGAAAATAGATATAGAAATAACATGAACAACAATGCACAAAGAACATCGACACAGGATATACGTGGTTCACCCCAGTGTGGGGCTACGTCCACTAACTTCTTCTTCTTCTTCTTTATTAGTCTTTAAGCTTCTTACATTCCTCTACTCCTATGCACAAATCCATAGAGCCTACTCCACAAGGGACATGATATCTATGCGCACCTCGATAGATCCTTATTCTACGAATTAGGTCAAGACACAAAGCCTTACATAGTCTATCTGTACAAAGAACTTACAAAACACTTGCACTTAGCTCTACAAGTATTAATAAATTCTCTTGCACTAAGGCAAATAGTCATCCACTAAGACGATCAATGACTAGTAACTACTTATTACATCACTTAGCTACTTATTTATACATTACAAAAACTCTTAATCATTGGTAAAGCCCATGGGCCGACATCCCATACCCCTTACATAAACCCTAAAATCCCCAAAAGCCCACAAAATGGGCGAGATCCCACGATCTCCGCTTCTCTTGGGCACTCCGTCTTCGACCAGCCTATCGAAGTCCCAAAAATTGTCAAACATGACCAACGTTTCTTCAAAACTTGGTCGAGGACCAACATTTCCCCAACACTCACCTGTGACTCATCTCGAGTAACTTTGATCTGGGTAATATCGCTTCGAAGGCATCGATCTTAGCTGAAGCTTCCTTGACTTGTTTCTTTTCCAGAGCCTCCTGCTCGATGAACTCCTAAACTACTTTCTCGGTGACAAGCCCTTCCAGGCACCGTTCCACTATTGCGACCACCTGTTCCAACTGTGAGCCTTGTCCCTCGATCGCTTCAAAAAGTGTGCAGTCTTCATCCTGCACTAGATGGAGTCTCTGTGTCACCTCCATAACACTGCTCTAGATGGCAGTGACCTATTTCTAGACTGCACAAAACTTTTCTAGTGGCTTGTATGTGTGCAAAGTGTTCGAGGTCATTCAGGGGAATGATTCAATGGTGCGTTTGAGCTGTAGGTAGTAAGCATGGAACACCGCATTTGATTACCACTGCTTCTCCATATCGCTCACATACCACAAGGTTGTGAACCTCATGACCAATGGCTCTGATGATCAAATTCAGGGAATGTGGCTCCCTCTGACATCTCCCAAGAGACAAATGCTATGAGAATCAACAACCAACTAAAGTGAAATTCATAGCCTTGGTCCTGTGATTCACGACAGTCCTTCTCTAACTCATTGAAAAGGTAGCTCACCCAATTCATGTGCATTACTTTGACACACTTCCCTACGATGTCAACTACAAACCCCATGACTTGCATAGAATAATTATTTCTAACGAGCTTGCTCGCTATCAGTTGAAAAGGTAGGCGCACTGTGCCATCCTGGATGGAGGCTACCTTGTAGCATCACTTCCCCTTCTCCACATTTCCATATGCCTCCTTGATCCTCTGTGCCAGATAGCGATCTATAGCCTTCCCTAGGTAGAATTATTGAGGGTTCGGTCCCTGCATGCTTAATACAATGATCAAGTGGATTAGCATTGGATCCATAGTCACACACCTATCTAACCAAAGATAACCTCCATTGTAGCACAATAAGAGGAGTTCAATGCATGAATTAACCTCCTGATGTCTACCAAAGTGGGGGATCTTCTTCAATTTTAGGATCATCAATATCACAATCTCCTTCATCCATGGTTGGGGGACTATCTTGGGATTCTTCCTAGTCGTCTTTGTCAGATACCTATGTGGTGCAAGCATTGCATAGTTATTTCGGTCTCCAAGGTTGAAATCACTAACATTGAGAGTTGGGATCAGCCTCAACTGTGGTCTGACTATGTTTATCCAGTTCAGGAGGTGTGTAGTGATTAGCCTATACTTGAAGTCACATGGGACACTGTCACGACTAACCATGCCAGCGAAAGGCAGGATGTAGTCGTGCAAGACTGACAAGATCTTCTTCGCATTCACTAGATCTTCGTGGTACTTGCTTCTTTTCTCAGTGGTAGTTCGACTAGACCGACGTACTGTCAAGGGGTATGCTTGCAATCCACCAATCAACAATGCATGTATACCTACATACATGACTTTCTCAGTCACGAGGTCGACAAGTATCTCTTCCACAAACTTCTCTACTGCACTACGATCGCCCAACATTCACACTTGTAATAAAATGACTCGGGTAGGAGAACATATACTAAAGGTAATCAAATTGATGGCGAGGTCTAGACAACACAACACGGTATACAATTACTTCTCTGTTAGCTCAGATATCTCGGTTTGCAAAAAATGGTCTTGGTGCAACGTCCGATGGGTTAAATAAGAAATGTCGTAACAGATTCCTCTAATGGGAAGAAATGCCTCATTCAATGCGATTCCATCCTTTATGGAGCAGTATCAATGTTCCAATGGAGATCTTTTTGGCAATAACTGTGTTTCTATCCGTTCTGGAGTGTCATTCTAACGGTTAGGATGCATAGTGTCATTCTACATTGTTCTGCCATTCTGGCGAGGTTCAAGTTTGCCAAGCCTGCTTTCTACGAAGTCTTCTCTAGATCTTCCTATTGTTTTTCTAAATTTTATTTCTTCTTACTGATCTTTATGGCCTTCTTTCCTATGATCTGAGTTGCTGGATTCCTCTTTCCATTTTTACTCTACTTTACTCTTAGTGTAGCAACTTCACACTGCTAAGGGTCTTTCAAAGGGTTCAAATGTAATACCTCTTCTCTTACTATTTCTGGGCTGGATACACTTTTGTCCTGCATGGATAGGTTCTTTAAGCCTTCTTGTGTTCTTTCCACTTCGACAACTAATTCTATGGTCCTCTATTGCTTTGAATTATTCTCTTGTTCTTCTATTAGTCGCTTTATTTTTCTAGCCATGAAGCCCCTTAATTCTTGCTTTTTCTATTATGTAGTTTCTTCCTCTACTTTCCTTTGGATCTAATCTTTCTCAACCCAGGTCTTTCCTAAGAAGAGTGCAAAAGGGATGTTGTTCTCGACAAACTTGATGACTTCAAATTCTTCTTTGGTCAACGTACCCTGAGCAATCATAGGTACATTAGTAACTCTTCCACATGGGGTTATCATCTTTCCTTTAAACAATCCTATCCCTCCTAGTGAAGGAACCATAGCAGGCCTTCCCAAAATTTCCCAAGTTCTTTTTGGCATTATATTCACATGCATTTCCTCATATAATACATAGTCTATGTCAAATTCTAGTATTCTTTTTTATATGCACTTCTTCTCTTTTAAGATATCTGGTAAATTGATGTCTCTATGATCATTCAATGTTTCTTTTAGTGATAATAACATAGTCTCTTATTCATTCAATTTCTCTAACATATCCTTAGTTTCTTAACCTTCTTCATAGTTTTCTTGTCTCATGTTCATCTTTTTGACATTAGAAATAATTCTAGGGCAATCCAAAACCTCATGAACAACAACTTTACAATGAAGACAAATAGGACCTACATCGGGGCATCCCTTAGCAAGATGTCTCAGTCTTCTGTAGTTATAACACAATGTCAATCCTCTCCTCCTTTTAAACAATCCCCAACCTTTCATGTACTATGCACTAGGATCATAGTGATGGACCTACAATATGGAAAAATTATTTATAGGGTCCTTCATCCACTTTTTAGTCCAGAAATTCTTTCTATGCATAGGAATAACATGTCTTTCACTACCTTTATCAAATTTATTTAGATCAAATCTTCTTTTGTCTAGTTGTGCCCTAGTTTTTAGACTAGGAAAAAATATGTCAAACATACCTAGATTCATACTTTCGAAGCAAAAAAATTCCACTTTTATTACCTTTACCAGAGCACAAACCTTTAAGATCTTACCTCTTTTTTTCAGATCCATTTTCTTTATTAGCACAGAGCTTCACAAGATGATTAGAATACTGCACACTACAACAACAAATCTACACACGGATCTTTCTCTTTTCTTTAGTTCCCAGCAATCACAATATCAGGTCTCAACAACAAAAACATTTGTTGGCACAGGAGAAGACCCAGGGTTAAATGCTTCAACAACACACCAACAAAACCCTAACTACCAGCCCTTTTGGAAACACCTACAAAGCATATGAAGTCTCACCCGAGGTAGAGGAAGGGGGGGTTGCATGACTCAAGTGTCTACAACCTAGCTGGGAAACAGATCTGTGATCACAAAACTTAACAGAGAACTTAGACAATAGTATGCATTAGTTCTTAAAACATATTCACAGTGTAGGTTAAACCCTTATTACAGATTAGCCCAAGATCTATCCCTTAAAACCTCTTAGAACATAGCATAAGCTCAGATCTAACATTCATTCACATCATAAAGAACTAAGCATTCATAGATCTATACATCAAGAATAGTGCACTAAGAAAATAGATATAGAAATAACATGAACAACATTGCACAAAGCACATCGACATAGGATATACGTGGTTCACCCCAGTGTGGGGCTACATCCACCAACTTCTTATTATTATTATTTATTAGTCTTCAAGCTTCTTACATTCTTTTTCTCTTGTGCACAAAGCCATAGAGCCTACTCCACAAGGGATAGGATATCTACGCAAACCTCGCCAGATCCTCCTTCCCCGAATTAGGTCAAGGCACAAAGCCTTACACAGTCTGTCTGTACAAAGAACTTACAAAACAGTTGCACTTATCTCTACAAGTCTTAATAGATTCTCTTGCACTAAGCCAACTAGCCATGCACTAAGCCGATCAATGGCTAGATTACATCAATTAGCTACTTATTTATACATTACAAAAAGGCCTAATCATGGGTAAAACACATGGGTTGAAATCCCATACCCGTTACATAAACCCTAAAATCCAAAAAAGCTTGCAAAATGGGCGAGATCCCACGATATCTGTTTCATTTGGGTGCTCCATCTTCGACCAGCCTGTTGAAGTCCCAAAAATAGTCAAACATGACTAACGTTTCTTCAAAACATGGTCAAGGGCCAACATGTACAAAAGTCATCAATGATGTTTCTTTCTATATGAGTGCCCGTGCTACTCTATGAAGAAGTTGACCGATAGATGCATATATGCCCACTGTGTGGCATTGATAATGCCTAGGAATCTCATCAACCAAGGCATCAGGGACATGCATGGTTAGTCCCTTAAGGTTCTATTCAATGACCTCTAGATCTGCGGAAGCTACCCCTACTACAACACATCTCTCTCCTCGCCTCTGGATGGGAGATGACCCCGAAGGACGATAAGGTCCCACATCTACATTGTTGAAGATAACTTGATTAGTCATCAGATAAATAACACACAAAAAAAATTATATCATTAAAATATCAAAAACATTATATAAAAAAAAATTTCCTTCTTACCTATGTCCCCCCACTGGGATACATTGGGAAGAGATAGATCTGGATCCCCATGGAAATCTACCCCAATGTATGCATAATATTCCACCATGAGCAGTTGATTCCTCAACCATAGGAAGAAGACATCGTCATACTTGATGATGGGAACACCACCATGTCGAGCCATTAGGTATACCCACCTCTTCATATATCGATCCTGTGGAGCGGGTATACCCCACTCCACCTGCAGACATAGGACATGAACCCTCTCCATAAAGAAGGACACAAAAATGGACCTGTAGTGTACCTTTTTCACTACCGAGGCTTTCAAACCTCTTCTAACCAATCTGTACATGGACTTTTACATAACTCATATTGAAATTATATAACCACATGCATTCAAGCAAAATAATACATTTAACTCAGAGTAAAACATATGAATTACTGCTATATTCAACAAGCATTTAGCCTTATCATATCAATTCATATACACAGAAAAAAACATGATACATAAACAACTCAGTCATGCAAAACATGATCAAAGCATAATTCAGATACTTATCTTTATCAATGGTGGAATCCACCAACCAAATGCAGGCCTTCCACGAACCTCCTAGCCGTAGACCGCACTGCTCCTAAACTCAACAGTGGGTCACCCCCGAGCTGGGACTGAGCTCCACTCTAGGGCAAGGAATCCAGACTCAAGCTGAGTTTACAGGGAATTCAGTCACACACAACCACCGGAAAGAACGCTCTCCAGGAATCTCCCATGCTCACTGCCCATAGACCCTCATTCCCCACATGCCTGTTCCACCCCAGGAGAGTGCACCTTCTCTGTCACCTATACAGTCCTTCGGTTGCTAGTCTCCCTTACCTTGGGTTATAGGAACAGACCAGACCGGAAGTCTCCAGGTTCTATTGTAGCTACAGGATTCCTTCCAAGAGCTCTCTCCTTCCTCTGCGCACTCTCTCACCTGGAGGGATTCGCTCACAGGCCAACCAGCCTCATGCAGTCCAGAACTGTACGTCACAACAAACATAGGGAAAATGGACAAAGACTTCCCAAGAACCAGTTTAGTAGTCACAAGATGTTCTCTCGGTCAAGACTTCAGAATAGGGCTTCACGCACAAGCTCGCTCATCTTTTCCTAGGCAAACAAAGACTCTTCCCTGAAATTGACATGGACATTTCGTTCAGGGAATGCACACAATGATTTTCTCTCACAGACAGACTTCACAGCTCTGACCAAGGGTAAACACACATTCTTCAGCACCCCACCTAGGTTTCCTCTCTGTAACAGACATATTCGAGGTCTCTTGCAGACTGGCTCGTACCGCTCCGGCTCAAGGCAGTCGGGTTGAATGGAATGTGAGAGATTCCCCTCACCATTGTTCCTTTCCCATTTTATCTGCATGCATCGGGGTGGACATTTGTCACCCTAGGAACTGCATGCGTTCCACCAGCACGCGTTCCTCCCACCACTTGGGAAATCACGTGTCCTTCCAAAAGGACTTAGGATAAAAACATATGATGCACATATCTTTTTGAAACAATATTAAAATATTATTTCCAGGTTTAAGCCCCTAGGCTCATCACTCATCCCCTTTCCCACCTTCCAGCCCCTAGTTCCTTGCCCACTCTGTGGATTCTCATTCCCCCTTCACTCATTCATCGTGGTCGGTATGTACCTGGCGGTGTTTATATTTTATTAAATATTATGCATACATACAAGTACAACAACAGGCTCCTGGACTTCAAACACTTAGGCTTCCTGGCCTAACAACCACATAAGCCTTCCATCTTATACAAAACTTGTCTCACTAGCCTATAACACATATGTACAATTCATTACATATATCATGATCTGTAACGAGGCTCGGCCTTGGGGACACTAAAATCCCCCTCCCCTTATTTTTGCATTGTCCTCAGTGCAACTTACACTGCCTCTGTGTGTCCTTCAAAATTTTCAAAAAGATGCGGGTACTCTGCCCACATAACTTCTTCATGCTCCCATGTCACGTCCTCAGGACCGTACCAGGTCCACTGGACCTTTACAAGCCCTATAGCTCGATTCCGGAGCTTCTTGCTTTTCCTGTCCAATATGTGCACAGGATGCACTTGCAGGACACCTTCTGGTTCCACCTGAATCACAGTCCAATCAATAACATGATTAGCATCAGGTACATATTTATTAAGCAGTGGAACATGAAACACATTATGTACAGTCATAGATGCAGGTAATGCAAGCATGCATGAAACTGGACCAATCCTTTCCAGGATCTCAAATGGCCCACAAAATCTTACTGCCAACTTGGTACAACTTCCCAATTTCAGGGAACTCCTGTTAGTTTTCACTTTCAGGAAAACATGGTCACCCACTTTAAATTCTCTATGGGTTCTGTTACTATCAGCGTAACGTTTCTACCTGTCCTGGGCAGCTTTCAGATTCTGTTTGATTTTTATCATTTGATCTTCCATCTCTTTGAGTAGTTCAGGTCCAACTACTGTTCTGTCAGCTGGATTATCCCAGCTCACTGGAGTCTTGCACTTTCTTCCATAAAGCGCTTCGAATGGGCTCATCTTCAATGATGCATGGTACCCATTATTGTAAGCGAATTCTACCAAATGTAGGTAGTCCTCCCACCTTGATGGTTTATCCATCACATACATCCTCAACATGTCTTCAATTACTCTGTTTACTCTCTCTGTCTATCCATCAGACTCGGGATGATATGCTGTACTAAAGTTCAGATTCGTTCTGAATCCTTTGAATAGTCCTTTCCAAAAATTCGAAGTGAATTTTGGGTCACTATCAGACACAATTGTCTTAGGAATTCCATGCAAGCGTGCAACTTCTTTTAAAAAGATATCAGCAACATCTGCTACTCTGTGGGTGGTTTTCAGTGGAATAAAATGGGAAGCTTTAGTAAGCTTGTCCACCACCACCATGATTGAATCATGTTTCTTGCTTGTTCTGGGAAATCGTGTGATAAAATCCATTGTTACCACGTCCTATTTCCACTCAGGAATGTGTAAAGGCTATAACAACCTTGTTGGGTGTCTATGCTCAGCCTTAACCCTTTGGCATTCCATACATCTGGTGATGTATTCAACAATTTCTTTCTTCAACCCCAGCAAAAAATAATGGCTTTTGACTGCTGCCACAGTCTTTTGATATCCAGGATGACCAACATAAGTCACATTATGCATTTCTTTTAGAATTTCCATCTTCAATTCTTGGTCATTAGGTACATACACTCTATTTTTATACAGAAGTAAACTATCAGTTCCCAAGGTGTAACTTTCCTTGGTTTGTGGTTTCTCATGCTGTTGTATCTTTGCTACAAGTCTTTTGTACTGCAAATCAACATTTGCAGCTTCAAGAATTCTGTCTTTAATATCATTTATGTACATGCTAATGACTGTAGCATGTAATTCATGCACTTTTCTGCTGAGTGCATCAGCCACCTTATTTTCTTTCCCTTTGATATGCTTGATATCAAAGTCATATTCACACATAAATTCCAACCATCTAATTTGCCTAGCGTTTAAGGTTGGCTGATCAAATAAATACTTCAGACCGTTATGGTCTGTTCTCAATTCGAATTTCTTGCCCATGAGGTAATGTCTCCATTTCCTCAAGGAGTGGACGATTGCTGCCAGCTCCAAATCATGAGTGGCATAATTCTTCTCATGCTCCTTCAACTTTCGGGATTCATAGAAAACTACAAATCCTTCTTGGCTGAGAACTCCTCCCAGCCCCTCCTTACACACATCTGTGCACACTACATAATCCTTGTCTGGATCTACAATCCTTAGGATTGGAGCACTAGTGAGAAGTTGCTTCAGTTGCCGGAAGTTGCTCTCACATTCATCAGTCCACTGAAATTTCTTCTCCTTCCTTTGCAAGGAAGTGATAGCATGCGCTATCCTTGAGAATCCGACTATGAACCTCCTATAATAGCCTGTCAAACCCATAAAATATCTAACTTCCACCACATTTCTTGGCACTGGCCATTCTCAAATGGCCTGCACCTCCTCAGGATCCACAGCGATTCCCTCCTCTGATATAATATGCCCCAAGTAATGGATCTGCCTTTGGTAAAAGGAGCACTTGCTCATTTTTTCATACAGTTAGTGTTCTCTCAACACCTGTAGCACCATTCTCAGGTGTTGTTCATGTTCTTCCTCTATCTTGGAATAAACCAATATATCATCCAAGAAGACTATGACAAATTGGTCCAGATAATTTCTGAAGACTCCATTCATTAAGCACATGAAGACAGCAGGCGTGTTGGACAGTCCAAACGGCACCACTGTAAATTCATAGTGACCGTACCTTGTTCTAAAGGTGGTCTTGCTGATGTATTCATCTTTTATCTTCATTTGATGATATCCAGATCGAAGATCTATTTTCAAAAATACTTTCGCATCCTTTAACTGATCAAAAATATCATCAATCCTCGGTAGAGGATATTTGTTTTTGACAGTGACTTTATTCAACTGTCGAAAGTCAATGCACATCCTCATCGTCCCATCTTTCTTATTCACAAATAGGACTGAGGCTCCCCACGGTGACATGCTGGGATGAATGTAGCCTTTCTTTAATAGCTCTTTGAGCTGCAATTGCAACTCTTTCAGCTCTGGCGTACTCATCCTATAAGGAGATTTCGAAACTGGAGCTGCTCCAGGCATTCGATTTATAGAAAATTCAATGTCCCTCTTTGGAGGTAGTCCAGGCACCTCCTGAAACACATCCTCAAACTCTTTGAGTACCTTATGGTCTTCTAGATTCGAGACCACATTTTGGAATACTTCTTCCACCCGGGCTGTAAATAATTGACAGCCTTTCTGGTAACATTTCTTCAGCTGCATGGCTGAGATTTCTCTAACAGCCACGGCTTTAGGAATTCCTTGGATTGTTACCTGATTTCCTTCTTCATCCATACATGTGAATCTCTTGTTATGAAAATCCAGAAGGGCATGGTGCTGGTCCAACCAATCCATCCCAATTAAGCAATCATATGAGCCTAAAGGCAGAATGTTCAATTCAGCCTTAGTGTTCATTCCTTTCATGTCCATTGAACATGACTTAACCAATTCCGTGACCTTCCTCTTCGTCCCTGTCGCTAACTGCACTAACCAAGACTTCTCATGTTTTCTCTTCGTTAGATGCAAACTTTCCACCACCCTAGGATCTACATAACTATGGCTAGCCCCTGAATCAATCAAAATAACA
>ML792141.1:121802-152834 GCA_009831015.1 Picea engelmannii | reverse complement strand
ATAGAAAACTCGAAGGTTTTTCAGGATTATAGAGTTTGGAAAAACACTTAAAAGAGAACTCTCTCAGTTCCTTTTTTGTACAATAGTCCAACGAGACCGAAAAAGGGTTAAACTATCGCTCGAAGGACGCGTAACTTCAAATACTTTAACGAGCATGAAAAGAGCAAGATCGCTCGACAATATTTTCATATTTAGGGAGTCATGAAAAGAGCTTAAATTTAACTCCAGGGGGGTTCCTTTTTCGTGTAACCGCATCGAGCCTGGAAAAGGGATAAAACAATGCCCAATCACGTTCTAGGTTTTTCACCAGTGTAAGAATGCATAAAAGACACTTGAGAAAAAACCATAGGAAACAAAACACATCATATCACAAAATTTTTTCGTCCATAATCATCTGCATTGGGTACCTGCAAGTCATTTTTCTCACTTTTGTATTAGAAATTAGGGTAAAAGAGTGAATAAATATGAAAAACCCACTTTTAACTATGGTAAAAAGTAAATAAAACAAAATTACTATTCATTTTTACCATAGTGTTTTACCCATTTACCATTGTAGTGCAAAAACTTCCATTTTACCTCCGATCTTCATCGTCAATTTCTGGGAGCTTCAGGGCATCATTTCGCGAACCATCTGGATCAGAGTGGTAAGTTCTTAATTCCCTAGCCTTTCATGGTTTAATTTTCTGATTTTAATGGCTAAATATCAAGTTTTAAGTGAGTTTTTTAAACCCTACGCGTGAATGAGGATTCCCACAGGCTGCCCATACGGGGCCTGCCAGAAGTTCTCATTCCCGCAGGTGGGCTTGAGCTACAGTGCAAGAAGTTCACACTGTACGCAAAAGACACCTGCGAACATCGCAGATTCCAATTTTTTTTATAATATTTAGCCAATAAAACCAATTTTCCTCATGTTTCAAATCATTAACTAGCTTCACATGGTTGTTATGCAGGTTAATAACTATCACAATGGTGCTCGAATGGAGGGAAAGAGAACACAAAGATGATAATACTACCACCGAAAATCACCCTCAAACCCTTGCCTCTTTAAGATACTACGGTCTCCTAAAGTATTTCTGCATACCGGGCATGAGAGCCCAAGTGCGATTGTTGGAACATTTAGTCCGGATGTGGGATCTGGATCAACAAGTTTTTAATGTCGGAGCTCACACATTGACAATTGATATTGAAGATATCTATTTCCTGACCGGATTGTCAAGACGGGGTTCTTATGTCAGTCTGACTGGTAACCGCAGGGGAGGTATGAAAATGAGTGAGTATTGTCGACAGTATTGCGTGCCAGAGGCTGAACGACAAAAAGGGAAAGTGGCCATTTGGGGAGTTACTGATATAACTCTCTGTACCATTCTCTTTACTATAGCTCGCATGGCAGGAAGTGTTGCCCTGCATATGGCTCTACAGAGCTACTTTCAGTATGCCCTCGAGTGTGTCGAGCCCCAGGTCTTCAACTGGGCTAACACAGTGTTACGCAACCTCAAGAAACAATTGACAAAAAGCAGGCGTGGAGATCTAAAGAAGTTTGGTTATGGATCATTTCTAGTGTCTTTCTTCTGTGAGAGGGTTCCATTGTATAGGCTTCAGGCTGATTGGCACTTTCCGGGTCCCAGGGATCCACGGATGCTACGATGGTGCCAAATTATGGCTAGGCATGTGACAGGACCGATCGTCAGGTATGACGATCGCTTCTTCGACTGGCTCCAAGGCCAGGTTTTGATGATAGAGGATTATGCGTATGTCAGTTTTGACTTTTGCGGTGATCCTGACCTTACCCTTCCTAAAGACACACAGTGGGGAGATATTGGTAAGAAGTACACCAACTTTTTAACTTTTTAGATGTTTTTGTATTTTCATCATATTAAATGTTTTTGGTTTTATGATTTTATCCAAAGACTAACACCAAAATATTGTTAATAACACAGATGTTGGGGCATATAGACCCGCTGGTAGTTCCCCCGTTCAGCGCCTAGGAGAGGCAGTAGTTCCAGTCCCCCAGTATGCCAAGGACTATCTTACAGTGGAGCAGAACTTAGAGGGTTTGATGGCTGATGTTCCAGAGATGCCTCTGGAGGAGATCCCACGACGCGATCAATGTCACACTGTGGGAGTCTCTGCCTCTATGGGTCGTTTTCTCCATAGAGTTGCTAGGACCTTAGCATGCTACCGTGAACATCATTAGTGATGTCACTTTTGTAGAATTCAAGAGATTCTTTTTTGATATCTTGGTCTTCGGACACATTTTGTAAGAACAAACTTTGATCGTTATATATATACATGGGTTCCACCGGCTTACTTTACAATTGTGTACATTTTAATGTGTTTGATTTTATAAGTGATTTAAATGACTGTCCAATACATAATTAGCTAAAGCATCTATCAATGTATTAAGACTTCTCGGAATGTGTTGATATTCTATGTAATCGAAATGTCTTTCCAAGAGGTGAATCAACAAATATATCCTTAATAAAGTAGGACTTCGAATAGAATATACATTACTGAGCTGTAGTACTACCAACTGCGAGTCAAGTTGAACAACCAAATAACAAATTCCAAGAGAGATAGCATCAACCAATAATTCAACCACGACACTATACTCTACAATATTATTGGTTGCTCGGCTAAGACATATACCTCTTAGAGATACGAGTTTGTTTGTTGGGGCATAGATTTCCCAGGCAGCAGAAGCTAGGTTCCGAGTACTACGGCTAGCACCATCAGTGAAGCCAATATAAGGTAGCGAATACTCTGACATCTGGCAATCAAACACAATGTCACGTAAGGGTAGAGACCAGATAACGTCAAAACAAAACTGAAGTAACACACTCATGCAGTATGATACATAAAATACAAGTACTCATGCACAAATGACTCATGCGTAGTACTTCTTCAAGTACAACCCATTCCTGGGTTCACTCAAAGGCACACCATCATATTCCACTAGCTCATACGCTCCTTTTTCCAAAACTCTGCTAACAATGTAAGGCCCTCACCACATTGGTTCAAATTTCCCAGCTCCTAGGACATCTTTATCTTGTTCATATAGAAGAACAAGATCTCCTTCAGAGAAGACACGAGGTTTGACATGCTTGTCATACTGTGCCTTAACACATTTCTTTTGGGCTTCTATTACAAGGGTAGCGTCACGACGAGTCTTTTCTAATCACATCAAATACAACAGACGTTCCTCTTCAGCATAGGTATTGGGTAAGAGCTCTACAGCTAGCTTCAAAGATGGTATCTCACATTCTATTGGTAGAATGGCTTCCATGCCATAAACTAATCGAAAAGGCGTGAATCCTGTGGCAGACTTAACAGATGTCCGATATGCCCACAATACCGAAAATAACATTGTGTGCCAGCTAGTTTTATGGATTCCTATCATTCGTCGAATCATAGTTATAAGAACCTTATTGATGGCTTCGACCTGGCCATTGGCCTGTGGATAATAGGGCATTGAGCTATCATGACGAAGGCCCAACTTCTCCGTAAGTTCAGACATCATATTATTTCTAAAATGACTACTGTGATCGGTAACGATAGCCTGAGGAACACCAAAACGAGTGATGACATGGTTAAAAATAAATAAGGCTGCAGTCTTCCCAGTATTGTCGAATGTCGGCATCGCCTCAGCCCACTTAGTGAAATAATCAACATCTACGATAATGTAACCATGCCCCCCGGCCGAGTGAGGGTGACATGTCATGAAATCAATGCCCCATTTAGCAAAAGGACCTACTGAGACTATAGGATGAAGGGGAGCAGGATGCGAGCGAATCTTCTGATTATAAGTTTGGCAGGCATGACACTTCTGAACAGCAGTAATGCAGTCAGTGAATAGGGAAGGCCAAAAGTAACCTGCACGTAAGATCTTATGGGCAGTAGCATATCCAGACATATGACCACCACATGTTCCTGAATGGCAGTCATTCAAAGCTTTCTCAGCTTCGTCAAAAGTCAAACAATGCCGAAAGACAGAGTCAATGCCTCGATGGTAAAGAGTGTCATCGAGGATAATATAATGACGCGCTTGATAACGAACACAACCTTGTTCGTTACTGGACAAAGCAGGCCGTAAAGTTTGAGTTTGGAGATATATAATGATATCTCCATACCAAATATCATCGGTACTAATAAAGAAAAGTGACTCGTCAGGTAACGAATCGACTGCTACTTTTTCCGTGGTAGTGTGGGGGAAATCACAAATTAACTCAGCGAAAACTAGAGATTTCTTTGACGTGGCGCGATCGAATTCCAAATCGAACTCCTGGAGAATAACAATCCACTTGGAGTACTTTCCCCCCAGCAATTGACGGGTCAATATATGTTGCATGGGGTTGCAGTGTGAAATCACTGTAGTCTTCCTAGAGAGAATATAATGACGAAATCGTTGAACTGCTTGGAAAGCAGCCAAGGCCAGCTTCTCAACATGTTGGCACTTGATTTCCGTGGATGATAAACTTCTACTCAAGTAATAGATAACATGTTCATCGTGGTTATCATCCTCCTGAATGAGGACCATGCCGATAGTATACTCGGACGCAGCTAGATAAAGAAAGTAATCTTGACTATAATCTGGAGGAAAAAGAAGAGGAGCTTTGGTAAGGGATAACTTCAAAGCCTCAAAAGCGTTGTTAGCAACTTTATCCCAGACAAACTCTGAATTTTCTTTAGAAGACGTGTGAAACCACGAGTAATCTCGGCGTAATTCGGGATGAAACGACGAAGAAAGTTTGCTTTCCCCTGCAAACTTTGTAACTGATGCAAAGAAGAAGGAGGAGGGAGATTAAGAATTGCCTCGACCTTGATAGGATCTACCCGGATCCCATGGCATGAAACAATGAAACCGAGGAGACGTCCAGATTCGATGCAAAAGACACATTTCTGAGGATTCAGGCGAATGCGATAGAATCGACAGCGAACAAAAATTGCTCGGATATGAGTAGGGTGATCGACCCGACGCAAAGAGTGAGCCAGTAAATCGTCCAAATAAGGTTGGACAATATGCTTGATATCATGAAAGGAGTAAGACATAGCACGTTGGAACGTAGCACCTGCGTTTTTCAGACCGAAAGGGAGTTTCCTGTAGGCGAAAGTACCCCAAGGACAAATAAAAGCCGTTTTATGTTGGTCCTCATGAGCGATATTGATTTTATTATAGCCGAAAAATCCATCCATGAGGGAAAAGATTTCACTACCGACACAGTCATCGACGATCTGGTCGACGAAAGGGGTTGGAAAATTGTCCTTTGTACAAGCTTTTTTGATATCCCGATAATCCACACAAACGCGTATACTACCACCCTTTTTATCAATCGGAACTCGGTTGGAAACCCATTCTGTCAATGCCACGGGATAAATAAAACTGGCTTTAAGAAGTTTTTCAACTTCGAGTTTAATGGCTGTCACTTTACGTGGATGGACAGGATGGAGGCACTTCCAGACCGGTTTAGCTCCAAGGTATGTCTTAATCTCATGAACAATGATAGCAGGGTCAATACCCGACATCTCTTCATAACTCCATGCAAAGATGTCACGAAATTCTTTAAACAAGGAAGTATAAGTGACAATTTATTCAGGAGAACACGAAGCTCCAATATGAACGTTCTCGACGATTCCAGGTTTCACAGAAATATCTATGGGCATCGTGGGTGAAATGTTACTGAGGTTCCCTTTCGCAAACACATCACGTGTAGATCCGGGAACGGTCATTGTGACAACAACGGTCGATGGAGTCGAGATCCGTTGGTAATTCTCAAGAGTATGTTGTTCCAGAAACAATATGGAACGATGATGCCCATCATCTCAAGGGGTATCATCCATGACAGACATGATAATATCGTCAGAGGGAAAGATAACATGAAAAGGATCTGGAGACAACTCCTCGAAAGAATATGTGGAAGGTGATGCCGATTGAATGGCTTGATAAGAAGATTCAACTGGACTTAATGGCATAACGTTGCCGAAACGAACATGATCTCCAGGATCAGGGACTATCCAAGGGTTAGCAGACACAGGAAGTTCATGAGGTACAGTAGAGATCATATTAATGGAAGCAACTGACGGGCTTGGAATATTGGGTGGTGGTGGTATGGGGAAAGTACCCATTAACGATGAGTCTTTTAAAAGACCGACACCAACATTCTTATAACTCGGAGGGGTGTTGGCTATGAACGGCATGTTGCCCGGATGACTATCGGCATTAAAGAAGGCAAGTTGATCGACCGTAACCACTTTTCCCTGGTGAGGAAAGCGTACAACACGGAAAAGGTTGGATACGACAGCACGCATAGAATCGACCCAACTTCGACCAAGTAGAAGATTGTAATCCAAGGGAGTATCGAAAACTTCCACTTCCACCTGGACAGTATTACCTTCTAAAGTGACAGGCAACGACAGAAGAACACCATAAGGTTTAAAACCAGAGCCATTGAAGGCTCACAAAGTGTTTTGTGATTCATTTAACGGGGGAGAGCCAATGGCTTTCCAACAAGAAAAAGACATTACGCACGTAGAGGCACCCTCGTCAACAACAATCCTGCAAATACTCTTGTCGGAGACCACAACTTGGATTTGAAATGCAAGTTGTGTGGGTAACCTTGGAATATGATCATCCAAGTTAAAGACTATCAAATTCTCATATGTTGGATCAATACCACCTATAGCTTTCAACAACGCCCTACGTTGTGCAGGAAAAGACTGAAGAACTTCCAGGGCAGACATCGTTGAGGGTGCTTGGGCCAGATCTTTGACAATACTATAGTTCTGGGCTGCCCGAGCATGAGGATTGAATGCCAACTTCTTAACGACACCTTTCGGAGGTCGTAAAACTGTATCAAGACTCGGTCATTCGAGATGAAGAGGACCGTTCGTAAGTGGATTCGGTGGAGAGGCTTGTACCAGATCAGGAGGTAAATCGTCCACCTTCTCCTTAGAAGGAGTATAGTCTTTATCTCTAGTTGTGATTGAAACGTCATTCTTCTTAGAATCACTGGTGCACATCAAAACATAAGATGATGTAGAGGTAGAGGGTTGGTCTTGGATGACCAACGAAGCCTATTGTTGAGACAAGAAGGGTTGAGACAAAACTGTAGGTGTAGAGGGATTTGGTGTTCCTTGAAGGAACTTGTTAACCTCGGCACGTCTCGGAAAATCCTTCGTGTAGTGATCCTCACCACAGATAAGGCAAGGGTAGCGTGGTTTGCGCTTATCCCGATCATCAACAGGAGGAGATTTGGTTTGCTCATTTGGATTATTGTTTTTACCCTCCTTATTCTTGCCTCTCCCTTTTCTAGATTTAGTCTTATCGGATGACGTAGATTGAATAGCGTTCACTTCAGAAGTTTTATCGGCGGGAGGAGCAGGAGACGAAGCACTTTTCACATTAGAAGAATTGGATTTGGGGGTTGTAGTCGAAACGGAATGTGAGTGGCTATGAGTGGAACCAATCACACCATCGGCTGCATGCGAGGCAGTCGGAGCCGTAGAAGCAGCAGAAGTACCAGGACGAGGTAAATGAGGTAGTAAATCATACAAGGTTCCCGTTTGCGAATAAACGAGATCTAGATACTGAGCACGACTAATAGCCTGTTCTTCGGTGACAACACCGCCCATAGCAATGTCTTTGCCAATTTTGTTTACAAAGGATTTGGTAAACCACTCTGCCAGTAACTGATCAGGAAGCTCAAGTTTAATGAGACGTCTCCTCCGTCGCCACTCATGAATATGATCGGATATATGAGTGCCCGAGCTTTGTTTGAAGGAGGTTAAAATCTCGGTTTCGGTATCATATCGAATCGGTAACTGGTAGTGTGTTAGAAAGGCCATTGCAAGGGTGTTGAAATCGGAAAATAAACCTCATGGTAATTCAATGTACCACTTCACAACAGCACCCGTAAGAGTTCATTGAAAGAGACGCAGTCTAATGGAGTCATCCATCAATGAGTTGGACGAACACCACAAGTGGAAAGTCATGACATGATTATTTGGGTCCTCTCCCACCTTCCCATCGAACTTGGGAATGTCTGATGGAATCTTTGCAGGAATGGCAGGCCATTGGGGAGAGTGACGAATAGGATCATTGAGAATCCTGGACAAATCTGGCAGATCCAAAGTAGCAAGAAAAGGCAATTGCCGATTGACTTGTGGATACTAGTGACTTTGGGGCGGAAGCCCTGTCGGTAGACCAGTGGGACTGTATGTAGTCTGCCCCCAGAGGGAAGATCTTGGTTGGTTTGGTGGTGGTTGAATTGGATAGTAACCCCAAGGATTTTGACCTTGAGCTTGAGTAGTGACTTGAGGTTGAGTAGTCTGACCCATACCCCAAATAGGATTAGTCACACCTGGATATGGTTGGCCTGTAGTAGGGACAACTTGTTGCCCCCCAGCATGTTGAGGAAAGTTCTACATAAGTTGATTCCAATACTGGGCCAATGTAGGAGGTATGTTTTATCCTAAAGGTGAGGTTGGTCCCCCTATCAAAGGGACAGTTCCACCCAGAAGTTGTGTACCAACCGGAGGTTGTGTAGTAACTGCGTTATATCCAGGAAACAGAAAAGGAAACGTACTACCCTGACCACCAATAGGATTGTACAAATTGGGTGCAATAGTCGGGATAATGCTACTAGTATTAGTATTGCCAGGAGGAAACGGAGGGAGCGTTGGGATGAAATCGGGAATAGGATGCCCAGGAAGCTGAGGACCACTTGGAGAACCAGCTGGAGTTTGTGGGGGTGTTGGATGAGAAACATTCAACAATGGATTCAATGCATGGTAAACAAGAGGTAAATTTGGATTAGCCTCAGGAGTTCTCTGGGTATTAATGGGAGGAAGAGTAGAATCCGTAATTCCAGTTTGAACACTCGTAGTATTTGCGAGATGAGCCATCTTGGGAGGGATAACAAAATGATAAGTTGTAGTCTCGGGTGTAGTCTCTAGTTCAGGAGACACAGGAGGGTTGACGAGTTCATAAATAGGGGATTCAGTACCAAACAAGACTCATCGGAAATCACCTGACCCAAAGGGATCTTGGCCCCCTACACCGTGAGAAGGCCCAGCGATTGACTTAGAAGATGTAACAAGAGTTTCTCCAGAAAGATGAAATCGTCCTGAAGGTCGTTCACCACGACAAATACGATAATCCTCTATAGTATTAGTGATTCAAAATTCAACAAGAGGATCAGTAGGTTCTACTTGTGGAGGTGGTGTAAAAACTTCGGGGACGTCACTTATGTCCACATGAGGTAGAGTAACAAGGGGAATTTCACTCGGACGAGGAGAGTCCTCAGGGGTACCCTCAGGTGTTGCCATATGCAAAGGTTCTGAAGCTTCCGGATGTTCCAGAGACAAACCTTGCATCCTACGTGAACATCGCAGGGGAGAAATTGTAAACTGGTCAAATTTGAGAAAGAACAACACACCCTAGCAAACAAAATCTAGAAGCAAACACCAAGCAAACAATTCCTTCCAATATCAAGGCCACTAGTTGGTGATGAAATCCAACGTCGCAACAACGAGATGAGAAGGGGCGGGGCTAAGGTGGAAAAGTTACGTTGACGACCTACTTAATAGACTTACGCCCTGGTGCAAGCTCCCACACATAATCGTGGGTATACCCTCCAAGGAGCCCGAGTGAGTTTGGCCAACATCAATTCCAGGTACCGTGAAGACTTTCCCCTCCACAGTCACCTTGGGTAAGAACCTAGAGAGATAAGCAACTAATGTCACCACCAACAACAGTACTGCCTGGGGAAGCAGTCGTCAGTCCGATCCACACTCAAGGGAAGGGTATCTAGCCCAAAACAAACTCAAAGGCTTCCACTCATAATTGTGGGTATACCTCGGAGTGATCCCTGTAATACGCTCAATCTCTACACTAATGTCAACAAAGCAGGTTAGTATCTCTGCCAACACCAATGCAACCTAATGCTTGACCCTTGTGTTAGAAGGGCTTCCTAGGACAATATGTGGTCAATGGAATTTTTTAAACTCCCTAACTCAAGATGCTATTGTGTGTTTTTGAGCTTATGGAGAGTGCATCTCTCTTCCTACTCCAAAGCACTAGACTAGCTAAATTTTGGTGTAAAAGAGCCCTAGAAAAAAAGTTGCTAGATCGATTATAATATTATGCAATGTTTTTACAGGCTGTTGTTTACTCAAAGGCAATGGAAATGAAACTCATGATGTATGACTCTGACCTGAATAATGCAAGGATATGATGAAATAGAATTCGTTTCATTCGATGAATCCTAGTTATGGGAAAGAGAGAACAATTTCTGAATCAATCTCAATATTACAATGCAAACGCAATGCTCAATTTCCGTTCAGATGCCAATGCAAACAATCATGTACCAATGAACAATTTTCAATATGTCTCTTTCAAAACTTCAATACTCTTAAAACTTTGATATTCAATGTTCTCGCAAAAAGCAAAAACAAAACTTGAAATAAAACCTACAGTTCACTTTCCAAGAAGAACTCTGAATAATGAGAAACGAAAACCAAATATAAAGATTCAAACAAACAACCCAAGCCAATACTTTCAATGAAAGCAAAAACAAAAACAAACCAAGGAGCTTCTCAATGTAAATGAAAAATTGTCCTTTCGAACCAACAAGTACAAGAGAAACACCACACACTCAACTCTCATCCAATCCCTGGTTCTCAGCAAGTCAGATACACTCAACTCCAGAAATCAGAGAGAATGGCAATGCCAACAAAAGATAAGAAATGAAAGTCAAGTTTTCAAAGGCAAGAAAAACCTAGAAAGCCTAGATCAGTTCCAGCAAGCCAATTATAGCAAAAGATAGGTAAGTCACTAATTCAACAAGCCAAAGAGGTCCAAATCAACATAAATGAGCTATTGACAGGATCAAAACTTGAATTCAAAAATTTTCAAAAAAGCGTTCGCATGCTAGTGTGGAACACAGTGCGAGAAACCAAGGTTCTCGCAGGCCACTTTGATGCAGCATGCAAACTATACGCACTGAAATGTATAAGCAAAGTGTGAACTATCAAGGTTCTCACAGTCTGCTAATGGGCACAGTGCGAGAATCCCTGAAACTAATGAAAATTTTGAAAAAGCAAGTAAAAATCAAATTGGCTTATAGACCCAGAAGGTCTCTCAGGGTATCCTGAGGACTCAGAGACAGACAAATCAAAAGAAAAAATGAAAACAGAGAAAATGGCCACAGAAAGTTCAAAAACCAAAAAGACAAAAGGGATATTTCCCCAGTGGAGTCGCCAATTTTGTTATGGGATAAATCCGTAGGTGGGGACACTAACCGATCTCCCTAGATCCACCTGGTATATAGAAGAAAACAGGACAGAATACTACTCTTTCCCTAGATCTAGTCTATTGAATGAACTAAGAGGTAAGGGTTATGGACATACCTTATGAACGCTTTCCTTAGATCTCTGTTGTTCCAAGCTTTGCTCCAATGCTCTCGTCTCGTCTAGATCACAACAAAATGAACCAATCGAAGTAAAGGCAGATTAAGATATTCAATGACTAGTCTATACATGTGATCAAGGAATCATGTAATAAAGTGACATCATCTTTATGGGAAAGGGACATATTGCTGTATTAGATTAATTGAAAGTGAAACTTACAACCTGAGCCTTGATTTCATAGGTATCCTTTCGATGGCTTCCAACTCTGACACACACACTTGCTCAACTATGAAGAAAATCAACTACTTGTAATGACCTTGCTATTGTCTCTCGCTGCTGTAGTATCAGTCCTCCATACAGTCTTGCACTAATTCTCCAATCAATCTCTTGCTAGCTTGCTCAACTTCTATTCTATTAACCCTTTCCATGAGCAATCTCTTCAATATATAGGAAGAGATAGATTAGTTACTTGGATAGGGAATGATCCCAAGATATCTGGAATGATAGTACTTGAGTAACCACTCGAAAGCCAACTCACCCTTCTAGAAGATTCGAGATCTTTATCGTTTTCCCCTTCAAAAGCATGTTCGCACCCTAACCTTGAGTACAGTGCGAGATGTTCGCACCCCATATTAAAGCAGCATGCGGGAATTTAGCATTCTCGCAGGTGAATATATAAGCAGCCTGCGAACATGTTTCAAAATGTGAATTCTGGAAGAAGACAACTGTAACTTTTCTCATGAAAGTATTCTTGGTAAAGAGCTTGATTTTCCATCATCATGATATCATCATGACATAATCACAATGACCAAATTTGTGGATAACAGTTTCGTGATCCCCGACGACATGAGTTCTTGTCCTCACGAACTCCCGATCCTCAATTTCCCTATGCGCCTTTTCCTTAGCCCCCTCGACTATGCCGAGGTCCATGTGACCTCCTCTCATAATACCACAGTATTTTACTCTTATCGAGGTTTCAGACTTTCCAAAGCTTAAACACAAGTGTCTTCAGGATTCGCGATTCTCCAATTCCTGACGTGCCTTATCTTCATCTAGCCCTCTTGGCTATAGCTTCCATCCAATGTGACCATCACCCTATGACCACAACCTTACCCCTCGGGGTTTCGGGGTTTGCGATGCCAAAATTCATACGCCTACGGAATTCCCGACTCCTAGAATTCTGACTCTCTGTCGTGCTGACAGCTGGTCTCCACTATGACACTGTCCTCAGCTCTTATGTGCAGACAACTGTCGCCTACTCATTGGGGTTTTGCGTTTCATGATTCCAAAGTGCATAAACCCCACGTCCATGAGATTCCTGATATCTCGATGGACCAAACATCGATGGATGGCTTCATTATCGGGACTTTTCTCGATGGTGTCGATGGTTGCAACGCGTCCCCTATCTAACAGACAGTCCCAATTTCTCCGGGTTTTCACGACTTGTGTTGTCATGAGTTTCTTGTCCTCAAGAACTCCGATACACTGATTTCTCGATGCACCAAAGTGCTGACGGGAGCTCGATCTCCATCGCCTGTCTCTCTCCAATGGATGGCTCCAGATATCATCGGATATTTTTCCCCTAGTCTTGGAGGTTTAACCTTCGGACACCTCCCGAAAAATCCAATAGCTGTCGAGTTTTCCGGCCAAGATCTAACGGTTCAGATGGTTCCTAACCAACTCAGAATTTCTCATATCGTGATTTCCACACCCCTCTTCCATTTCCAAAGGAATTTTAATCCTTATGCAAATTTTTCCATATCCGACGGTCACGAGGGCTCACCTTCCCTAAGGTTATAACACCATTGGTGTAGAGACCTGTCTTTTCGTGGCCATAGACCACACCAGCCTGCGGTTTCATAGCACCGCTATACCTCCTGAGCTTAATAAAAACTTGCCAAGTGTCCCCTTGGCACTTTAGAACAAACCAGAGTCTGAAATTGGTCCTCCCTACTCAATTTCCCCTTGCATTCTCAGTCCAAAGACCGCTCCACTGGCCCATTTAGGCTCAATGTCGAAACCTTCTCTCTAATACCATTTTTTAGTGTACCTCTTTCACTACCGAGGCTTTCAAACCTCTTCTAACCAATCTGTACACGAACTTTTACATAACTCATACTGAAATTATATAACCACATGCATTCAAGCAAAATAATACATTTAACTCAGAGTAAAACATATGAATTACTGCTATATTCAACAATCATTTAGCCTTATCATATCAATTCATATACACAGTAGAAAACATGATACATAAACAACTCAGTCATGAAAAACATGATCAAAGCATAATTCAGATACTTATCTTTATCAATGGTGGAATCCGCCAACCAAATGTAGGACTTCCACAAACCTCACAGCCGTAGACCACACTACTCCTCAACTCAATAGTGGGTCACCCCCGAGCTGGGACTGAGCTCCACCCCAGGGAAAGGAATCTAGGCTTAGGCTGAGGTTACAGGGAATTCATTCACACACAACCACTAGGAAGAACGCTCTCCAGGAATATCCCATGCTCACTACCCACAGACCCTCATTCCCCACATGCCTGTTCCACCCCAGGAGAGTGCACCTTCTCTGTCACCTAGACAGTCCTTCAGCTACAAGTCTCCCTTACCTTGGGTTATAGGAACAGACCGGACTGGAAGTCTCCGGGTTTTGTTGCAGCTACAGGGTTCCTTCCAAGATCTCTCTCCTTCCTCTACGCACTCTCTCACCTGGAGGGAGTCGCTCACAGGCCAACCAGCCTCACGCAGCCCAGAACTGTGTGTCACAACAAACACAGGGAAAATGGACACAGACTTCCCAAGAACCAGTTTAGCAGTCACACGATGTTCTGTCGATCAAGACTTCAGAATAGGGCTTCACGCACAAGCTCGCTCATCTTTTCCTAGGCAAACAGAGACTCTTCCCTGAAATTGACATGGACATTTCGTTCAGGGAATGCACACACTAGTTTTCTCTCATAGACAGACTTCACGGCTCTGAACAAGGGTAAACACGCATTCTTTAGCACCCCACCCAGGTTTCCTCTCTGTAACGGACATATTCGAGGTCTCTTGCAGACTGGATCGTACCGCTCCTACTTAGGGCAGTCGGGTCGAATGGAATGTGAGAGATTCCCCTCACTATTGTTCCTTTCCTGTTTTATCTGCATGCATCAGGGTGGACATTTGTCACCCTGGGAACTGCATGCATTCCACCAGCATGTGTTCCTCCCACCACTTGGGAAATCACGTGTCCTTCCAAAAGGACTTAGGATAAAAACATATGATGCACATATCTTTTTGAAACAATATTAAAATATTATTTCCATGTTTAAGCCCCTAGGCTCATCACTCATCCCCTTTCCCACCTTTCATACCCTAGTTCCTTGCCCACTCTGTGGATGCTCAGTCCCCCTTCACTCATTCATTGTGGTCGGTCTGCACCTGGCGGTGTTTATATTTTATTAAATATTCTGCATACATACAAGTACAACAACAGGCTCCTGGCCTTCAAACACTTAGGCTTCCTAGCCTAACAACCACATAAGCCTTCCAGCTTATACAAAACTTGGCTCACTGGCCTATAACACATATGTACAATTCATTGCATATATCATGATCTGTAATGGGGCTCGGCCTTGGGGACACTACAGGACCCATATCCAAATTGATTCAACTGACCATTTCGACATTTGGTAAGTTGTTTCTTCATGCGTTTTAGGACCCCATCACACCAGTTGAAGACCCTGGGATCCATGCACTCTATTTCACACTGAAAATGGCTCTACAAAGCCATATGGGGAGAATCACTCCCTTCCATGCGAGTAATAGTGTAAAGGATGGTCTGCAACAGTAAATTCCGGACATCCTTTGTGGATACCTTGCCACTTTGTTTCTCAGTACCTGGCACACAATGGTGGCAAACATTGAAATCCATAGGTTCACCCCCACCCTTGCTGTCGGTGAGCGATACCTGTGAACCACAATAAGATAGCCCTATCAGGAAATATATATCCTCTTTATTTATTGTGAGTGTGTAGACACCCACGCAAAATTCCTATTCATTCACATCCCACATGTGAACCAAATACTCTAACAGTCTCAACTGGGCTCTCATTCCCTGAATCTTGAATAATTTTAGTAACCCACATTGCCTTAGAGCCATAACTATTCCTGGGTCATTCTCGAAAAAATAATCCTTTTCTTCATTCTCTTCTTCACGCCACTCCATAATCTTGACCAAGGAAAGCCTGCCAAGGAACAATAAACTAAAATTAGAAACATAAAATTCTTTCCTTGGGGTTTTTTCTAGTTAGGTTTATATTTTTAAATTTTTGGTTGTGGTCATTGCAGGGATGCGCATTCGCACAGACCGATTTCGCCGCACCCTACCTATAGGGTCACCTTCGACGATCCTAGATCGTTGCATTTCATGATACAGGGAACGTGCGATGATATCAACATGCAGGTAGCCCCAAAAACTCAACCCAACACATAAATTTAACCAATGAAAACAAATTTTAAAACCATGAAAAGATGAAGAAGAAGAAGTTTACCTATTTGATAGAGACAGTTCACAAAATGATCCACTACACACTCTGCAATCTATAGTTGAAATACGGGGTGAAAAAAGGCTTTGGAGAACTATTTGGGTAAATTTTCAAATGAAATGGTAAAATGGTGTTTTTGGCCTATTTTATTGTTTTCCACCACTTTTTATTTGCAAAATTATATTATTTTATATTTTATACATGCCCTAAAGTATTAACAACTTGACTAAGTGTTAACTTTTGCAGATTAAAAGGTCTAAAGACAAGATGTTTGAACAAGGGTCCACCCTTTTTGATTTTTTTATGCATATC
This sequence comes from Picea engelmannii, assembly GCA_009831015.1. Lineage (NCBI taxonomy): Eukaryota > Viridiplantae > Streptophyta > Pinopsida > Pinales > Pinaceae > Picea > Picea engelmannii. Next base: position 136,582 of record ML792141.1, on the reverse strand, counting down.
TTTCTTATGTACAAATCCTTTTAGGGTTTTTCAGGGAAAACTTTGAGTACAGTCTTAATTCTTTCTCACGCTCGTGAAACCATGAGAATGTAATCGAGTAGTATTTTGTCATTTTTTCGAACTCGCATTGGTAATATGAAAAATGGAAATTATGGATTATCCTTTAATATCTTTTCACACTCCTTAAAAACAAAAATCTTGTCGAGCAACATTGTTCTTTTCACGCTCGTAAAAGTTTTTGAAGAAAACATCTGATGAGTGGTAGGTTATGTCTTTTTCAGTCTCGTTAGATGAACTTACAAAAAATGACCTTATACTGTTCTTGTTAAGTTTTTTTCAGACTCTCTAAAACTGAAAAACCCCTGAGTTTTCTCTGTTTGGACTCATTAAACAAACATTGAAATACCCATTTGGGATTGAACCACTCCTTATTAGCGTTCATTAAACAAAATTCAAGGGAATCACTTGAAGGATGAGCTTATATCAACAAGCATATGTTATCCTCCTCAAACTTGCATAAAAATAAAGAGGTACTCACCAGAAATGGTGGGGGGAAATTGGGAAAGAAATGTGTCTCTAGATTTGTGTTAGTGGTAGTAATAGTCGCTCTTGAACATGACACCCTCCTTCATCTTTTCATCCAGGTTGGGAAATCCTTTTGTCTCTCATTCGACCATCCAAAATTTCACATTATTGGGTCCTCCTTGAGTTAATGCTTCCAAGATAACTATCGCGTCATTCATATGCTCAAGAGAAGTCCAACCTAAACAAGCCTTCTATCGAGTTGGCCATCTGCAATTATAAATTTTCTACCATGTTATCCTTCCCTGTGTCAGTTCTGAATCACTTCATACTCTGACCTACTTCAAATTTGTTACATATTTCATGTCATTTATGGGGAATTGTTGGCAGCTCTACATATTTTCAAATTTTTAAAGAATTAAATAATAAATTATGTATCTCCCTACCTGGGGGTCATACAATTATTGTTCTTCATAAAAACAAATTGAGACTACAAACGTGATCTTTCGGTTATTCCTGGTATTTTTGTTTTCATGCTTCGTTCATGACTGAAAGCATGAACGAAACATTAAAACCTATGATTGTTTTACCTTTTTATCTAAATCTTATGAAATATGGATGGCTCTATAGTTTTTGTTAATGAATATTTTTTTTTCCTGCTATAAAACTCATCTTCTTTGTTGACTCCTCAATTGTGAAGTATGCTTTGGGTTGTTATTTGAATCACTAATGATCCATTTGATGTAAACCATGATATATATATTTTGTGGCTCTTGGTCATGCTATCCTTGTAATTACATTTTGGTTTATAAAAAATTTCCTCTCCTGAACTTTAGAAACCAAACCCACCTTGTTGCACGATGATAAATTTTAATGCACTTGGTCGTGGCCTATACCCTGTGGGAGGTGGCAGTTTGACAACAATAAACCCATCACTTCGAGCCGAGTCTCGGGTTTCGCATGTACTCCTCACATTCATTTCACAAAATGCTTATCATTTGGTATTGAGGAACCTATGTTCATACGTGCTAGGGTATGGATGATTTTTGGATCTGAAGTATCGTTCTGGTCTTCTCTTAGAAACCTTCCATGCTCACTGTGTTTTATTGTCTACCTTTTCGAATCCCCATGGCCCCAGTCATCAATATTGAACCCAAAGGCTCTCAAACCCTGCTCCTGTGTGATGATGCAAGGGAGGATCTCGAGGGTCAAGGGTGGCTTGTTTTTCTTGAGAAGTTTCAGGGTTTTAACTTGCGAACTATTCAGGAATTTTCCCTTTCTTTTGATGGATGCCGAGCCAAGGTAGGAGACATTCAGGTCAAGGTCACTGAGGAATTTTTAGGTCAAGCAACAGGTCTTCCTTTGAGAGGGTAGAAGTGGTTCAAAAACTCCAAGGTCGAGGAGGTTCTATGGAGCCTCTTCTTCACATCTTGAAAAATCAACTGCTATGATAAAGGTATGCCTGTGTTCTTATTAAAAACCTGATGGCATGGTTTGCTAGTAGTCTTGAAGCAATTCATGACGTGCGAGGGCCGTTTTGGTTTCATTTTTCTATATCACATACGTTTGTTGATGAATTTCATCGGGTTTCAATTAAATATGCCCTATTACCTATGGAAAAGCCTATATAAAATGGTGAAGAGGTATAAGAGACAACGATTGGATTCAAGCCTGTTCCACCATGGCTTGATAAAGATATTGTTTGTACATTAATTGAAGTTACAAAATGATGACTAGAATGTCTTTCTAACCCAGAATGGTTTCGTTAACTCTAATGCTGTAGAAGTTGACAAACCCATGATAGAGGAAACCATAGTCCCCGCCATAACGATTCCTTCATCTACATAGGCCTATGTTACGACCACCCTTAGTGAGCCTATACCCAACCCAAAAGTTGTTGAGTAGAGCCATAAACAACATGCCCATTCTAATGCCTCTGCTAAGAATGCACACAGACTTATGTGCAAACCATCTAAAGGTGACATCGATCTAGGTTTTAAAAATAAAATTGAAGATAGGTTGATCTCAAGGAAACTATGAAATAAGCCAAACTCTCATGTGAGATCGATCAAAACAATTGAGATCCATGAGAGCTCTGATTCGGAGATAGAAAGATTTTTGGCCAAAGAAGACCCTCCTTCCCTCAAAACAGTTCTCGACCAGGATTACAATTTCAAGGATAATTTGCCACCCTGCCTGAAGCACATTCAAAGATTTCTAGGTATCAAGTTTGATAAGAAATCCATAGGCAACATTGGAGACGTTCTGGCACATGACCGTGGGTATTCTCAAGTGGTTGTCACAGATTCACAATGTGAAATCTGTGTGTTCTGTATTGATAAGTATTATACAAACATACCCATTTTACAATCGCAAATCAAAACCCTCACTGTTCAAGTCGACTCACTAATGGATGAAAATCATAGGCTAAAGTCCATTGTTCACAGATAAGGAAAACGTTTGAAAACAACTGGGAACACAATAGTGAAGAACGCCAAGAGTGTAACAATAGTGGTCAATTCCAACATCCTATAAATCGAATTGATTTTTCAGTTAAAGGTAAAGATTTCTTTTTATCTTAAATTGTGTTATATCTTGATTTATAAAGTAAATTATATTTCATTGCTAAAATAATACTAGCTACAGAATTAGCAGATTCTGTAGCCAGTCTATTCTTGTTCAAAATTGAGAAGATATTGGTTAAATGTATATCTGAATCTCTTCATTTCATTCTTTACTTTCAGGATATCTGGCAGTTTATGGTGATCAAATGATATAAAGAATTTCTGGGCTTATTAGCCATATCTTTGGCTCATTTTTGTAAACAGGAACAAACTCTTTCAATTTTTAGAGATTTAGTGTGATATGGAGTAGTTATTCTCCTCTATTTTTGTAATCAACAAAATCCTGGTGGGAATTTACTCTTATATTACAAGATAAGGAAGTTATCTTTTCTAAACCCTTTAAAAACTCATATTTTTTGTAATCAACACATCTTGGCCTGTGGCTGAAGGTGGACAATTTATTCACAAATTAGGATGAAACATATGTTTACATTTCGGTTTTAGCTCTCTGTAAATGTTGTTTTCGTTTATGGTTTGTTTATCTTAATTAATTAATAGTTGTTGATAGCTTTTGTCTTCACAATTTATTATGACATTGGGAAAATTTCTTTATAATGTTGTCCACATTTTGATGCTTCAGATATTAAAAATAGTAATCATCCATTCAACCCAAATGATAAGATTTTTCTTTAGTTTTGTTGAATGATTAGAAGCATGTTGTTATAGTTAGATTTATCTTGAATGTAATTTCTTGCAATCATAAATATCACAATGATTAGTTGCATCTCATTGTTCTATCAATACAATTCAACAGTGAATATACTATTTTGCATTTATTCCGAACAGTTCAAGGTTCATTGCAGGATTATCTTTTGGAAATGTTGGTTGGACATTCTATAATCATACAGATGTTGGATGCATTAAAAGGTTAGTTTTATTCTTTTTTTCATTTTCTTGTTTTCGAAACTCTAATATATGGTATGGCTTTGACCGTCCACATACTCCTATTTCATAGAATATTTTTCTATTTTAGATTAATAAAGAGAAAACAAAAAATAGCTTATGTGCTTTCATTATCTGCTTTTGTTAAAGAAACCATCTTCACATAGTTTTTCGTGAGTTTAGATTAAAACTCTCAACTCATATATCATGCACCTAAATAAGATAAGTAGATCTGTTGTTTAAATACTATCTACAATAGCCGTATATATTTATGTACATATACATATTAAGTGGTTATTTAACAATTATCTCTTTTATTTCTTTTATTTGTTTCTTCTAGGACTTTTATATTGGCCAACGAAGCCATTAAACCCGTCAGAATGAGTTATACCAAATGGCTTGGGTTATTTAGACAAACCCAAACTGAACTCGTTCTTCCAATTGACGGATGATCATTTTCTCTTGTCAAAACATATCGCTAGAAGGAGGGCCTGAACACGATTAATGGCACATGGAGGTTGCAAGACTCATCCCCCACACACCCGTTCTCTTATAGTAACAAGAAGTCATTCTAACGACAAATTTACTTCTCAAACAACAACTACCTCAAACAAAAATCCACAGATTACTGCTGAGCCAGTAACCCCAAACCCTCCAGGGTTCGACGTACAAGAAATTGTTCGTCAATCACTTCTGAGGACGCACGGTGCTTTGGCCCATATAAAAAATCTAGGTCAGCCACTGAATCAACCCTTATATTTCTCTGATATAAGAGAACAACTTGAAGGCATTGGTCTTCTCTTAAATCCTATAGATCCAAATCACATCCTCACTCTTACAGTCAGAGGATCTGGTATCCCACCTTCGCCACCTCCTTCATCCCCTTCCTCTTCGGGAGGTGAGTCATCTGATGAAGGTAGTTCTTCATCTTATCCTCCAACACCACCTTCACCCATGGCAAATCCAAACAATCTTGCCAGGCTCTGGCTCGATCAAGATGCTGTGGCCATACCTAGACCCCAACACCCTTTGCCTAAACATCCAGAGAAATGGCTCCCTAAATTTGATCCATATTGTAAACAAATCACTGAGGAACACATAAAAAAATTCATGCTAGCCATTAGACTCCAAAGCATAGAACACGAGGATGTAGTATGTAGAACTTTTTCGTATACGTTCGAAGGCATTGTCTCTATGTGGTATTTTGCCCAACAACCCCACACCATTATATCTTGGGATAAATTCGAGTCTTGTTTCCTCAAGAAATTCTGAGATGACAAATCTCTTGAAGTCTTAGTCATGGAACTCTCCAGCTTAAAGATGAACCCTAAAGAAAAAATAAAATATTTTAATCAAAGGTTTCTCACTTTAAAGAATCGGATCCCCATTGATACAATGCCTGCTGAAAATCTTATCGTCACGTATTACACCAAATCTCTACACCAAAATATAACAATTTGGGTAAAAAGGTCTAAGAAGGCAACATTATTGGAAGCCTTCGAGGAAGCAAGCCAAATTGAGAAAGATATTCTAAGCCTCAAGGATAATATCATTAATGAGGCATAGATTACCCCATCTTTCAAGAAGAAAATATAAATTCTTCCTAGACCTCCCCAAACCAAAACTCAATCAGAGAGTTCAGATCTGGAAAGTCTACAAAAGGTCGTTTAGAAATTGTCAAATCAAGTCATAGATTTAAGGAGATCAGCTGAAGAAGCTTCTTCAAGAAAAGGATCTTATAAACCCCCTTTTAGAAAACCTTTTCCCTCAAACCAACCCAACTTAAATTTTGAAGGCCTTAATCTAGAAAGCCTACAATATGCTATACAGACAATCCTTGAAGCACATGATAACTTAGTTCCCCCTAAGATTTCTTAAGACACAACTGAACAAGAAATAGTGGAAGAGGATGAATCCTCTCCCAACATCTTCAAGCATTTTTCAGATAGTATCTTTCAAGCCAATTTTGAAATAGTTCATCCTTACAATACCAAAAACAAAACCCAGAATAAACCCTCTTCTGAAATTGGAACTAATGTGCCCCAAAAATAGTTTAAGAAGACTGAAACTAAACAGAATTCAGCAACCCCAAGTTTAGAATATGATTTGATTGAATACCTTAATAAACTTAGAGCTAATGTTTTTGTTTATGAATTGTTAAAATTCCCTTTTCTTCTGCAAAATATGATTCAGAACATTGTGGAAAACAATAAAAACAACAATTTGAACAGCAGGAAACTGGCAGAAATAAGCCCTAAAACACCTCAAAAGGTCCCTGCTAAAAAAACACTTGAACTCTCAAATAAAAGAGACCTTGTTGTAAAAAGTGTAACAAATGTAGATAAAATAATTCTAGGGACTGCGACTAAAAACCAACAAAGTTCTGTTGTCAATACTCATAAAAATGTCCCACCTTTTTTGTTGACCTTCGGAATTTTCAATAGGAATGTACATAATTGTATGGTAGATTCTGGCACATCATCAAATGTAATGCCTTGGTCTATCTGCCAAAAAATCAATGCTAAAGTTCAACCTTCCAGTCTAAAAATTATTCATCTTGATCGAACCAGCATTAAAGTGATAGGGGAATTGAAATATGTCCTTATTAGGTTATCCTCTAATCCTAAATTTCACCAGATTATTGATATCATTGTCATTGACATGCATTAAGTATATGGCTTATACTTAAGTAGGGATTGGTCCAAACAGTTGCATGGCTACTTTGCGACAAACTGGTCCCATTTGTGGTTGCCAGAGAATGGAAGCCTAACAGAATCAAGATCAATCATGATCATTACCTCAAGCTCACCATGACTGATTTAAATGACCCAAATGAACCATTTACTGCTTCTGCTAATTCACCTCAAATGTAGGGAATGAACACCTTTTTCGGTAACTTCATGGCAGAAACTTCTATCATTACTAGCCTAGAACAACAGTCAGAACTCATGAAATGCACACAATCAACAGTTCTTCCTAATGTGTCACATAGGACTGATGAGGCTCACATATGGTCTCTCTACTTCGATGGATCCAAATCTAAAGAAGGAGATGGTGCAGGATGTGTGATCATTGACCCAGCAGGTAACAAAACTTTGATTGCTTGCTGATTAGAATTTGAATTCACAAAAAACACAGTTGAATACGAGGCACTTCTACAAGGACTCAGAAAGACACTAGATCTAAAAATACAGAATTTAATGGTATTCGACGATTCAAAAATTGTGGTCAGGTAGGTAAGAAATTCCATTCATTGCCTATCACTACACCTAAAAGTTTATCAAGCTGAGGTATGGAATCTATTGTACAAATTTTCCACATTTAACATTAAATCCATTCCAAGATTAAATAATTCTAAGGTGGACTTGTTAGCTAACGTTGCTTCCAAACTTTTTCCCACAGAAGGCCTTTCTCCGAATGCATTTTCGATCGAGTTGTTGTTCATACCATCAGTCCCAAACAACATAAATAACTGGAGAGTATTCGATGATGATCAACAGATCATCATTTTCCTGCACATGGAAGACACTTTTCGGAGTGCGGTTATTGATGAAGGAACCCACGATGAAGACCTCCGAAATTTTACGGTAATAATGGACCTAAGGTCTCCTGAAACGACATTAGATCTGGTAAATTCTATCCCAAAATCTGTGGTAAGATTATAAAAGTTTTATGATTTGCATGAAAATTTCAGAAAATCAGTAAATTGTAAAATGAATAGTTCTTCCTTAACCCATGAAAAGGTAAATCTGGGAACTAAAGATAATCCACAATGGATCAATTTGGGAATGACATGTTCTGAGCAAGAGAAATCAGCCTTTATAAAACTGTTTAAAGAATTTAAGGATGCCTTTGCTTGTACATATGATTATCTAAAAAAATTTGAACCTAACATTATACAACATACCATTCCCATGAAACCCTTGACTCAACCTTTTCAATAGAAGTTAAGAAAGATGCACCCAAAACTTGAACCAATGGTCAAGAAGGAACTGAACAAACTTTTGAATGCAAAGATAATTTTCCTAGTAAGGCATACACAATGGGTTTCTAACCTTGTCCCTGTGAGAAAGAAAAGTGGAAAAATTTGATTATGTGTCGACTTCCGAAACATAAACCAAACATCTGACAAAGACAACTACCTTGTCCCTCTGATAGAACAAATTCTCTAGCTAGTATCAGGTTCTAAAATATTGTCGCTACTAGACAGTTTTTTAGGGTAAAATCAGGTCCTCGTGTCTCCTCCAGACCAGCTGAAAACCACTTTTCGTACTCCATGGGGTACCTATTCTTATAGAAAGATTCCCTTTGGGCTTATAAACTCCAGTGCCACTTTCCAGAGAGCGATGGATATCACTTTTCATGGTCTAATCAATGAATCTGTAGTAGTCTATCTCGATGATGTCATTGTTTTCTCCAAGAATAAGGGAGATCATTTAGCCCATCTGAAATCTATTTTACAATGATGCCGTAAGTACGACATCTCTCTAAATCCTAAAAAATATGTCTTTGCAGTGGAACAAGGCAATCTTCTCAGATTCATAGTATCAAATGAAGGTATGATCATTGATCCCGAGAGGACTCAAGTCATTTCAAAACTTCCTCCCCCATCTTCCAAAAAATCTATGTAATCCTTTCTAGGTCAGATAAATTTTGTCAGAAGGTTCGTCCCGAGTTTCTCAGAAATGGTGAGGCCATTACAAAACTTAATAAAAAAGGATGTGCAATACCATTGGGAACCTCAATAAAGTCAAGCTTTTGACTCAATCAAAAAATCCATAGTGGAGGCTCCATCTCTAATAAGCCCTGACTTTTCATGAGATTTCACTCTTTACACGTTTGCCTCCAATCAATCTTATGCCACTGTGCTAAACCAAAAGAATGTTGAAAATAATGAGGTTCCCATTGCCTTTATGAGCTCAGCCTTTAAGGGAGAATATCTTAATTATCCAGTTGTATATCATCAGGCTTACGTTGTTTTTAAATAAATAAAACATTTTCGATCGTATCTACTGAAATCTAGAACGAAAGTCGTTGTTCCTTACCCTGCTGTCAGAAATTTGCTAGTACAGAAAGAACTAGGTGAAAAGAGAGAAAACTAGGTCACATCCTTACAATAATATGACCTCGAGATAACCCCAGCGCAAATTGTTAGAGGCCAAGGTCTATGTAAATTAGTTGTTGATTCAGTTGAAAAATAGCAAAGGCAAACTGATATCTTAATTGAAGATCAAAGTCCAATATGTTGTGTACAAAATCCTACCAATTCTTGGTATGACGACATTAAATTTTATCTAACACATGGTTTATCTCCTCATCACCTTGATCCAAAAAAGAGGAGAGTGTTGAGATTAAAACCTACACCTTTCCAGCTTGTGAATGGTATATTATTTCGCAAATTTTTTGATGAAATCTTTATGCGTTGTCTAGCAAGAGATGAAGCAAATAAAGTCTTATCTAAGTTGCATGCAAGGGAAGCTGGTGGGCATTTCGGTGGAGACACTACCACCCACAAAGTATTAAGGGCAGGGTATTATTGGCCCACGCTTTTCAAAGATGCCCATGCATTATGCCACAAATGCGTAAATGCGCAATCTGTCAAAAGGCTTCTGGAAGAGTACAGAAGGCAGCATTCCTGCTGCAACCTGTCTCGGTGGATTTCCCTTTTCAGCAATGGGGTCTTGACATCATTGGCCCAATTAACCCCACCTCCTCGCAGAAACATAAATATATCATTACAATAATAGACTATTTTACTAGGTGGTCTGAGGCTGCACCATTAAAAGTGGTAAACACTAGTCATGTAATATCTTTTCTTAATTCAAACATCATTACTTGATTTGGTATTCCTGAATGCCTAGTTTTCGATATGCCTCCTATTTCTCATCCCTCGATATGAGTGTCTTTGCTTTAGAAAAGGGGATAAAACTGAAATATTCTGCCAGCTATTACCCCCAAGGAAATGGTTTAGTAGAATCGACAAAAAAAAACCTGATCAACATTATCAAGAGAACAATCTTCGAAAACCACAAAAACGGGCACAACGCAATCTTCAATGCAATTTGGGCTGATAGGGTGACCTCGAAAAACACTATTGGTAATTCCCCCTTTTTCTTGTTTACGGAAGGGAAGCAATTCTTCCTCCTCATATTCTGCTTCCTTCTCTTCAACTATCCCAGAAATTTCAGGAAGAAGATTGCCCTCCCTTGGAAAGTCAGATTAATGCTTTGCAGAAGTTAGAATAGGTATGAACTCAAGCGAAACAAAAACTGGATTAACATCAACATATTGTCAAAAGTTGGTTTGATTCGAGTTCTTCCTCGGACAAGAATTTTGAGGTAGGTGATCTTGTCCTCAAGTGGGATAAACCTCATGAGGGGAAAGGCAAACATACAAAGTTCCAAAACCTGTGGTTGGGACCCTTCTTAATTGCTTAAAAAATAGGTCCTAGTTCTTTCCACCTGTAGAATTTAGAGGGACAGCCAGGCACCTTTCTAGTGAATGGCCAAGCTCTCAAGAGGTATTTCGCCTGACAAATCCCAGATACACCTTTTGTACATAACCTTTTCTGTTTTGGTTTGTTTTGGTTTTCCTTTTCATTTTTCTTTCTTTTTATTAATTTTTGTTTTGTCTTTCTGAGTTAAACATGCATGTATTATGGTCTAGTTCAAAAGGAAGAACATAATGCTTTATCTTTAAACAACCATTGGAGCATCAATTGTTGTATTTTCTTAAGAAAAACGTAGAATGGTTAAATATGGCTTTTTGTCGAGAATTGATTGTTGATTTCAATTTTGCATTTGAAGAGAAAACATGATTATCATTAAAAGATCTTTATGATGTCCCTTACTTTTAAGAAAGCAACTCAAAGATGCCTTCCGGTCCTTGAAAAATTAGTTTCATCAGTGAACTATTTTCAGACCATGATGAAGGTTAGCATGAAAAATTAAAAGAGATGGAAAATAACAAATGTGCCAAAGACCAAAATTTTCAGCATCACCTCGCTCTTCTAAATATCTATAAATTATATCAATAATTCTCACAAGAGTTGTGGGAAGTGTTTGTAAACCCACCGGGATACTGAATAGGTCTGCTAGCAGTGGGTTAATGCATGCATGATGCCAAGACAACTTCGTCGGGGTATTGACTGGGCCCGCTGGCAGCGAAGCGATGTCAGGTTAAAGAAAATTGTCAGGTAAATTTCTTTTTGATCGTAAGCATCCTTCATTCTTATTTGAAATTTCTTGGACATGATAGAGGCGTCAGAGTGGGTTAATTGACATCCCTATCAAGGCTATGGATGCCAACTAGCAGTAGTGGCCCTGTCATCAACATTGGATCCATTAACTTAAACATCATGGCTTTCATTTGTGAAGTCTGTCACCAGATTTCATTTTTCAATGAAAGATATCTTAAGCTAGACCACGTAATGATTATCAAAGATGCTCAAATGTCTTTCAGTTTTTCTTGGATTTGAAATCATTCAAACATTTCTAACCTGAACTCGTCAGTGACACAGAGATAACTGCTTCTCCTAGAAAGTCGCCATTGTTGGCAGCCCTACATACTTTCAACTTTTTAAAGCATTAAATAATAAATTATGTAGCTGCATACCTGGGGGTCATACGATTATTTCTCTTCATAAGAAATTTTTGAGACCACAAACGTGATCTTTCAGTTATTCCTAGTATTTTCGTTTCATGCTTCATTCATGACTGTTTTACGAAACATTAAAACATATGATTGTTTTACCTTTTTATCTAAATCCTATGAAAGATGGATGGCTCTACAGTTTTTGTTAATGAAGATTTTTGTTTCCTTCTATAAAACTCATCTTCTTTGTTGACTCCTCAATTATGAAGTATTCTTTGGGTTGTTATTTGAATCACCAATGATCCATTTGATGTAAACCATGATATATATTTTTGTCTCTCTTGGTCATGCCTATCCTTGTCATTACATTTTGGTTTATAAAAAATTTCCTCTTCTGAACTTTAGAAACCAAACCCACCTTGTTGCACGATGATAAAGTTTAATGCAGTTGGTCATGGCCTATACCCTATGGGAGGTGGCAGTTCAACAACAATAAACCCATCACTTTGAGCTGAGTCTCGGGTTTCGCATGTACTCCTCGTGTTCATTTCACAAAATGCCTATCATTTGGTATTGAGGAACATATGTTCATACGCTCTAGGGTATTGATGATTTTTGGGTCTAAAGTATCGCTTTGGTCTTCTCCTAGAAACCTTCCATGTTCACTATGTTTTATTGTCGGCCTTTTTGAATCCCCATGGCCCTGATCGTCAAGATTGAACCCAATGGCTCTCAAACCCTGCTCTTGTGTGATGATGCAAGGGAGGATCTCGAGGGTCAAGGGTGGCTTGTTTTTCTTGAGAAATCCATGGTTTTAACTTGCAAATCACTCAGTAATTTGTCCTTTCTTTTGACGGATGTCAATCCAAGGTAGGATACATTCAGGTCGAGGTCACTAAGGAATTTTTAAGTCAAGCAACAGGTTTTCCTTTGAGCGGGAAAAAGTGGTTCAAAACCGCCAAGGTCAAGGAGGTTCCATGGAGCCTCTTCTTCACATCTCAAAAATTAAACTGTTGTTTTAAAGGTATGCCTTTGTCCTTATTAAAAACCCGATGGCATGGTTTGCTAGCAGTCTTGAAAAAATTTGTGATGTGCGAGTGCTGTTTTGGTTTCATTTTTCTATATCACATACGTTTGCTGATGAATTTCATCGGGTTTCAATTAAATATGACCTATTACCTATGGAGAAACCTGTATAAAATGGTGAATAGGTATAAGAGACAACAATTGGATTCAAGCCTGTTCCACCACAGCTTGATAAAGATACTATTGGTACATCAATTGAAGTTACAAAATGATGACTGGAACACCTTTCTAACTTGGAATGGTTTCGTTAACTCCAATGCTGTAGAAGTTGAGAAACCCATGATAGAGCAAACCATAGTCCCTTCTAGAATGGTTCCTTCATCTACAGAGGCCTGTGTTACAGCCACCCTCAGTGAGCCTATACCCAACAAAAAATTTGTTGAGCAGATCCATGAACAAAACACCCATTCTAACACCTCTACTAAGAATGCACACAAGCCTATGTGCAAACCATCTAAAGGTGGCATCGATCTAGGTTTTAAAAATAAAAGGGCAGGTAGGTTGATCTGAAGGAAACTACAAAATAAGAAAAACTCTCATGTGAGCTTGATCAAAATTATCAAGATCCATGAGAGATCCGATTCAGAGATAGAAAGATTCTTGGCTGAAGAAGACCCTCCTTCCCTCAAAACAGGTCTCGACCAGGCTTACTGTTGTAGGAAAATCTCCCTGCGGACAGGTAGATTGCCTCAAAGAGCTAGACCCTAAACTCTAAGACAGAAAGTGCTTAACGTGTACACTGACTTCCTTTCAAATCTATACAAACTAATACATGAGGAGGAAGGAGAACATAAGTACCTTTTTATCAACGTTTGTCCCTGCACGCTCCGAGTTGAGCTCCAATCTTTCGCTCCTCAATGAGTCCTATAGAAAAACAAAGTATGACCACTTCCTACTCTATTGATATTATCTTGAAAATAGATCTATCTATCAATGATAATTTCACGTAAGATCAGACATGAACTAGAAAGAAACAGGCCAAGCAAATTATATTAATGAGGACAAAACATTGCTTACATCTATGGATGAGTTGTGGCAGCTCTGCCAAGTCCTCCTTGTCTATCCCTTGCTCAAAATATCCATGATCCAAATGATGATATCTTCATTAATTGTTCCCTATGAGATCATAGGTCTCTTGCCTCCAAAATATCTCTGTTCCAACACCACTTATGAGATCATAAGTTTGGTGTGATTCTCCTTTTTCCAGTCCCCTTTCACCATTAGAAAGCTTGTTTATATAGCCTTGGAGAGGCTTTAACCACTTGAGATATCCTTAGGGAATTTGAGGATTTGCCTCCTTCGGTTGAGGATCTACCCTAAGATCATGGCTGGACTAGGGATTCGAATCCAACTGCCTTCCAAGAATGAAAATATGCTTCCCCCATTCATCTCAACATATTAACTACTTCCCAGAATAGGTAGCTCTCCCTCAAAAGGGCCATCAGAGCACTATAGCACTCCCTAGTAGGTTTTAGGGTGGCGCCATTGCTCTCAAAATCTATAGCGCTCCCTCAAAAGGGCCAAGGGAGCTTTATAACGCTCCTTGACAGTGTAAGGGGGAGTGCCGACACTGTGAGAAGAGGTATAGGGGAGCGCTCTCCTTCAAAATATTATTTTTTGAGGTGCTTTCAGATGGAAAAAGGTTTGCAAGCCTATTGACTCATTTCTCCTCTTCCAAATCAAATGTTTGAGGTGTTTCAAGTGTCCTTCTCATGTTGTTATAGGCACGACATAGGCATCATGGCAGTATGCTTCCTTTGACACTTGTGACACTTGTGAGCAACATGCGACACTTGCGACCTTGTGAGCAAAATGTGACACTTGCGACACTTGTAATGACAACACTTGAGACACTATCGAAGTCATTAATTTTGACATGTAACAGATTGCCCCCCAAAGTATGAAGTTAGAAGACAAGAACTGATAACTGAAATGCTTTGTAGACTTTCAAGCAAGGGTATAGACGCAGAGAACCTGACAAAAGATGCACACAAACATCCAACAAATATTATGACATGTTTCAAACCCAAGGCAGGCATACCTATGCTTGGGTGATCAAGACTTGCAAGATAT
>ML792141.1:96290-121752 GCA_009831015.1 Picea engelmannii | reverse complement strand
CAAATATTATGACATGTTTCAAACCCAAGGCAGGCATACCTATGCTTGGGTGATCAAGACTTGCAAGATATGGCCGCCATAAAATACACTGCAGATCCATAATTGTATTGATAAAAAGGTATAGCCACTAAAAATACACTGTGGATCTATACACTTATGACATGAACTAATCGTAGCCACAAAGAATACACAGTGGATCTATGAGATGACAAGACATATCCACGACCAATACAAAGTGGATCTATGCAATAGTGTATGTATCATTTGTTCAAAAGAAACTCCATCGCAACCTGGGAAAAGTACATATCAAAGTGATCACTCAACCCAGGGTCTTCTTACTGATCCCGATGTAGTACAAATCTAACCATGTGAATAGATGTCCTAATGTCAAACATGGCAGAAACCACTTGATTACCAGTCAATGATGTAAACCGTTAACAAGCACGAGGGAGATCACCATTAATGTCAATGATTCCCAAGGTACCCTACTACATTCCAACGAATGTGAATAGATGCGCTGAGGTCAAACATCCATGGAATCATCCGATCACAAGTCAATGATGTAAACCTACTGTCGAATGTGAGGAGGCCTGCCATTGAGGCATGCAGGTCCCAAAGTACTAATTGGTTTCTAATCCTGATTCCCAGATAATGTGTTGAAGTCGACAGGAATAGACTCGTCGAGGGAGGGCCTTGATGTATCCCCGATCAATGACATGAAACAGACATAGAGATGTAATTGGTAGATCAAATGAACATGGACTGACACGGGTGTTGAGGCAAGATATTTGTGATGGCTGACTCTTGAGGTGGATACTTCCCTTGAACACTGAGGCACGACAGCAGAAACATGACATGGACCAAAACTTGATGATGCAGTGGATGCTGTGACTTGCATCGGGTGACCTAAAGGAGTGAAAGAAAATCAAAGGATTGGCTCAGTGCAGAGGTTGAATGGATTATAATGCGTGCAAATGACAAAGTGTCGTGTTCAAGGGTGACTCTAAGAATTACGTGGTAATGTTCTCAAAAAGACTTCTTGGCTTGCTTCTTTCAATTTTTTCCCCCATCCAAATAGACGAGTACCTCTTTTTTATTTAATGAGCTCGAGGAGGATAACACATGCTCGATAAAACTCACCTTTGGTAAGTTCCTCTTCCTTTGTTTAACGAACCGGAAGAAGTAACGGTTTGGTCCCATATGGGCCTGTCGATGTGTGTTTTAACGAGTCCAAAGATAGAAAACTCGAAGTTTTTTTGGGATTATAGAGTTTGGAAAAACACTTAAAAGAGAACTCTCTCAGTTCCTTTTTCGTACAATAGTCTAACGAGACCGAAAAAGAGATAAACTATCGCTTGAAAGACGCCCTTTATAACCTTTTAATGAGTGTGAAAGGAAGCAAGGTCACTCAACAATATTTTCATATTTAGAGAGTTTGAAAAGGGTTTAAAGGAGACTCTAGGGGGGTTCCTTTTTCATTTGTTCGTGTATCCGTACGGGTCCAAAAAAGAGATAAAAGTTTACCCGGTTGCATTCTCATGTATTTACGAGCACGAGAAAGAACAAATACTAAGCTCGGTACTCTGCCCCCAGCTTGAAAGCTAGTGACTTGACTCCAGAATGATCATCAAAGGCTGGAGACATTTCCCCCAAGCTTCAATTCATTCACCGACTTTGAGGTTGTCACCAATTTCTTTGTTAGATGGAGAAAAAGGATACAGGTGGATGAAAAGAAGGTTCAAAAACAAGACCTAATGAAAGACTCGACTCAACATCTACGAGATCTAGAAAAAGACTCAACTTGAAGGGATAGGTGATTGTTTCATTTTTTAACGAGCTTGACATAGGAAAGGAACTATGCTCAGGGTTTTGGGTGCACTCCCTAGATTGTTGTTTCATTTTTTAACGAGCTTTCTACAGAGAAGAAAACTATGCTCAAGACCTCTGTTTCATTTTTTAACGAGCTTGCCATGGAGAAGAGAATCTACGCTCATGGATGCTTCTTGATCGTGGCTTCCGAGAGGATAATGCTCTGGAAGGATACCATGTCAAGGGAAAAAACTCGGTCATGGCTTCCAAGAGATCTTCATCAGATGGAAGAGAATCACTTTGGAAGGAACACATGTCGAGGGTCGCGATAGGAGTAAGGAGATCAGGCTCCAATAATCCTACCGAAGAGATCACCATGTCAACTACTGGATCCAAATCGTTAGAAGTTGAGGTCATGGGAGACAATGCCACATAATTGACATGCGGTAGGGGTGATATTGTTTGCATATAAGAACCACTTAGGGAGGTAACCCAGTCGGGGCCAATGAATGAAAGTTGGTCAATAGTCACAATTATTCCATCGTGAGGGAAAGATATCACACGGAAAAGGGTTGATACAAGAGCTTTCATAGCATAGACATAATCCCACCCAAGGATTAAAGTGAAATCCAAGGGGTCTCGGACTACCATGACATCGATAAAGACAATTTTCCCTCCCAAAGTTACAGGAAACTGAGGAAGGATCCCTAAAGGTTGACTAGTTCTGTTGTTAAAAGCTAACAGATTCTGTGTAACTGATGCAAGTTGTGGACAACCCAAAGCATACCAAGCAACAAAAGACAAAATACTAATGGACGCACCTTCATCTATCAATGTTTGAGGAACGTCCCGACCACAAACCTATACTGTAATCTAAAAAGGAATGTGATAGGGAAGATGAGGTCCAGTTAGCGCACCCCAATCAAAAAGGATGGCCTCATTACTTGGAGGGGGTTTCACAGAAGAACGAGGGATGTCCCCCAGCACGGTAGAGTCTATATTAACGAGAAAAATGTGGGCAGTATCGGGTTCACTCTCTAGAGGGAGAGTAGGATCGATCAATGGTGGACTTGAATCGAATTCTTTATCACTCTTCAAAGGAAGAGTGGGATTGACCGAGGATGTAACCGGAGCAACCACTTTGGCACTCTTCGGATGAAGGGTGTGACTGACCGAAGAAGGGACTGGATCAACCACTTTGACATTCTTCGAGGGAGGAATGGGATTGACCGATGGAGAAACTGGATCGACCACTTGAGTTTCATTCTCCAAGGGAAGAATGGGGTCGACAGGTGGAAATGGATCGACCACTTTGGGGTCACTCTCTAACGGGAGAGTGGGATCAATCGAGGATGAAAATGGATCGACCACTTTGGGGTCACTCTTTTGATGAAGAGCGGGGCTGATTGATGACGGAACTGGATCAACTACTTGGGTTCGTGGTTCAATCGAGGAGGAAACTAGATTGACCACCTGATCAACCGGACTGACCGGGCATGGAACTGGATTGACCAGTCCATCAACCAATGATGGGTCGAAGGAAAGCTTACGATAACCTTTTGGAAGTTTAAGTTTTTCCAAAAGAGAAGAAGCCTTGTCCATGCAAGGAAAAAGGTGAGAGTAATGATTACCTTTACATAACATGCAAGGGAACTTGACAGTTTTCTTCTTCTTACCAACCTGAACATCACTAGTTGATGGGATATCATCGACATGACTGACAGAGGCCGATGATGTGGAGGACCACATTTTTAAGACCTAGGTAAGACCGGGGAAATCCCTCAGAAAGTGGTCACCCTTACAAAGGCTACAAGGGAATTTGGGTTTTGGATTCTTTATTTTAATCTTGTTGACCTCATCAACACTCCCAGTACTATTGACAGTAACTGGTTGCTTAGATCCAACATCTGACATTGTTGGGGTCTTGGTCCTTTTTGGGCTCTTCTTCTTCTTCTCTTTCCATTTCTTCTTCTTCTGATCAACCTAGCTACTTGCTTTAGAGCTTTCACTAGGAAAAGAAGGAGAAATGGAAGGAGACTTGATGGATGAAGAAGGCGAAAATTCGACATGAGGTTGAGGTGTGCGTGGTGTATTGACATCCAAAATATTAGGTGCAACTAAAACATTGGGAGGATTCAAGATCATCGGAGTGGGGAACAACCAAACTGATAATCCAATAGTGAGTCCTAGAAGACTCAGTGTGGCAACATATGGAGCACCAAAGTTTCCAAACGAAGGAAAAGTATAAGGTTCCCTAGGAGCAGGGGTTCCTCCATTGGTACCCATAGGATTTGATGCCATTAACACCGACTTGACCTAAGGTCCACTAAGTAAAAAAAACAACACACGCTATGAATCTAAGAAGCAATCAATAAAACAAACCTTCATATGATGAAACCAATAGTTGGTTATGAAATCAAACATCGTGAGATCAAAATAGGAAGGGGCAGGGATAGATCGGGTGGATCAGTTACATTGGCGACCTGCTTAACAAAATTACGGCTTGGTGGAAGCTTCCACGTAGTAATTGTGGATTTACCCTCCAAGGAGCCCGAGTGAGTTTGACCAATGTCTGTTCCAGGTACAGTGATACTTCCCTTCACCGTCAACTTGTGTGAGACCCTAAATATTATGGCCACTAAGGTTACCAATTCGCAGTCATCCCCTGGGCGGGAACAATCGACAGTCCGATCTGAACGTATGGGCAGGGTATCGAGCTCGAAATCAACTAAAAGGATTCCACGCAGTAATTGTGGATTTACCTTTAAGCGATCCCCATACTACAATCTGACCACCACAGTTAGTTAAACCATGGAGGGTTAGTCCTCGTAGCTTACCCGAATGTGACCTCGTGCATAACCCCTGTGTGAGAGGGGGATCCCAGGTAGACTAATACGACAATTGGATTTAACTCTCCCTACTGCAAGATACTAAGTTTGTCTGATAGCTTTGGAAAGTTATCCTTTCAACCTATTCCAAAGCCCTACACCTTAAACTAATGTAGGTTTGCTAACAAAGATGTAAAAAGTATGATAAATTTTAGTTAAGCGTTGATTTTCATGGTTGTTGTTTACTCAGAGGGTTTACGAAAGTGAAACTGATGGAATGATGACTCAATTCCCAAAAATATGCATGAAATATTATAAGAAATCATTTATTTTCAATGAATACCTATTTAAGGGAAAGAGGAAGAATCATTTTCACTATCAAACACTTGATAAGGAATTCCCTCAATCAATTTTGTTCTCAATCAAATCCAATATGATGCTACAACATTTCAAAAATGAAAACTAATATGCAAACTAATCATTAAGATGTACTTTTGTCGTTTGTATGCAAATGATAATCAATTCAATGCAAAATTTCTTTTTCCAACTACTCTTTCAGATCAAGGAAATTTAGACAAGAAAACGCAGATTTCGCACAAACAACACACCCTTCTACAATCAAACAAGAGAAAGAAAATCAAAGACGCAAAAGGAAGGAGAAAGAGATTGGATCAGATGACTTTTTTGGGGAAAAATACCCTACATACTAGCAAACTAGGGTCAGACTTGCATGCAGATTTTTGACCGTAAAACAAATTACTTTTTATCCTACCACCCAAAACATAAACCCCTCTTTCATGATACATGCATGGAAAGGAACTACTAACCTTTTTACTGATGTTTGGTGTAGATCCTCCGTTGCACTTTGCCTGCTTACTTGCGCTTCTCCTTCCAAAGATAATCCTGCAATCAAGACAAAACACTACACATGCATGCTACTTTTCTACTTGAGGGTTAGAAATTAAGCACAAATTAAACAAATCATAGATAACTCATGCATTGGGATGGGAAAAGTATTCTTTTATTATTTTCAAAATGAATCAGCTTACAATCAAAGTCAAGACTGGCCACCGTTCCTTGATCTTGATCCTGGGCTCCTCCTCTTCTTATGTCCTCCAACTGCTTTGCGTTAATTCTCCTTAGGCTTGAGGAAAGGCTAAAGGGTTGGGACAAATGGATTTGGAAAATGGGCAGAGTTTCTTCGCTATAATTTTTCCTCTTCCAAATGGTACCCCTACCCCTTCTTTTATAGGCTAGAAGGAGCTAGGGTTTTGGATGAACTCTCGGCCATGCATGGCTGGGAGTTTCAATTAAATGACCCATAGCTTTTTGTCCCATCGGAAACTTTCCTATTTTTGTGTTTTGTTAGGTAAACAGGGGCTGTAGTAGGCCTTCCAGCGTTCACGCGTGTGCAATAGTAGGTTAGGGTGCGTGTACTTTGACCCAAGAGGATTTTCAAAGAGGTTTTTCAACAGATGTTTTGGCAATGAAGGGATATGATTTGGCCTGATGCCAGGTAAGCATGTGTGGTGCAATTTAGAGTTATAACAGATGACCCCTAATGTGTGAGGTCAGAAGAGAATCTGATGGCCGAAATACATTACCAATCTTTTACCAATTTGTACTAATATGTTGAATGAGTGAGCCCAAGAATCAGGAATCAGGAGGTGTCATCTGCAAAATAACAAATGTCTCACCGAGGCGGGCATACCCATGCTCGAGATAAAATAGAACCATGGCTACCAATCAAATACATTGTAGATCCATGTCAAATAACTATAAAGAGTAGTCATGAATAATACACAGTGGAGCTACATCTCAAAATTAGAAAGATATACATATAGAGTATCCATCTCCCAGAATCTAATTCGGCCTGATGGTTGTACTTCAGAGTTAGAGAAACAACTTCAAAATCTTCTAAAACTCAGGTAGGAGTGCAATATGAGTGTACGACTACACTACCTAGAGGTCTTCGACGGCTTGTCGGTTATGGACTTGATAATCTTGATGATCGGACTGAAGGCTTCAGTGATTTCGAATAAAGACTTGATTGGACGTTTAGGATGGACAAGCATGTGGAGAGGAGACATATTGCAGAGGGGTCGACTCAGGATTACTGACAAACTTCCCTTGGACAATAGCACGACAAGTGGTAAGACTCAGGCAACATATATGTTAATCATAAGTCTACGAAGTAGGAGGCAACACAAACTCTCCATATGTTTGGAAGAGTAACCAAACGGTGGAGGACACAACTCTATATAGTGAGAAAAAGCTTCCTAAGGTCATACTACATCCCATAGTTTGATGATCAAACGGATAGATGTGCTTCATCCAAGGGCGACTCATTATGCTGCCAATAAAGAAAATACTTTTCCCATCCTCTTTTTGGGGTATATTTGATTTTTTTTCTCTTTTTGATAGTTTTGGAAAAAGAATAAAGGAATATTACGTTACAATGGAGGAATGAGTACTGCAAACATACAAGCTCAAGGCACAAGGACAAGACTGATGTTCTGGGAAATGATACTCGGAAAAAATCCTCCAGTGGCCAAAGGTGTTAAGACACAGAAGCAAATTGTTACAAGGCTGATGGGTAAGGTATGCAAATGCGGTTTACAGAACACACAATGGTAACGTCCTTTGATGTAAGTTTAACGATCCCAGAGAAGGGAGGCTCGATGGTTTTTCATATTTAGAGAGTCTGAAAAAGCATAAAAGGAGACTCCAGTGGGGTACCTTTTTCTCCAATGGTCTAGTCGGTTCGAAAAAGGGGTAAACTAACATCGATTAGACGTCAATTCAAAACCATTTTAACGAGTGTGACAAGGACAAGATCACTCGGCCATTTTTTTATTTTTAAGGAGTCTGAAAAAAGATTAACTATGGAACCCGTCAGGAATGTCCTTCTGGACCAATTTTAACGAGTGTGAAAGAATAAGGTCACTCAACAATCTTTTCAATTTTTGGGAGTCTGAAAAGAGATTAACTATGGAATCCGTGGGGGTTTATTTTTCGTAAATTTAGTCCCTCAGACCCGAAAAAGGAATAAAATCA
Organism: Picea engelmannii; assembly: GCA_009831015.1. Lineage (NCBI taxonomy): Eukaryota > Viridiplantae > Streptophyta > Pinopsida > Pinales > Pinaceae > Picea > Picea engelmannii. The sequence continues at coordinate 114,058 of ML792141.1, read as the reverse complement.
TACCTGAGGATACTCTTCTAAAGAATGGGAATTTGATAGAGTATTCCTTTGTTCGTACAGTTGACCATCCAGATCGAAAAAGGGGTAAACTACCGTCGGACAGATGTGACTTCAAATTTTAGTTTAACAAGCGTGAAAGGTCACAAGATCGCTCGACAATCTTTTCATTTTTAAAGGGTCTAAAAAGGGCTTAAAAGGAGACCCGTTATGTTTTGGGAGTCTGGAGGGTAAGACAAAGAGTGAAAAAGGCCCATGCAAATGAGGCTCAAATTCGTATTCAGGGAAGACTATATGGACTCCCGAGCCTACAGTGTTGTTAGAAACGGCATGGACACCATAATGCAACTAGGACCTACCTAGGGCATCCATGTTTTGGTAAGCTCTACCACCAAGTTGCGACACTTCTATAACAGCTATGATGGTTTCGTGTCACCACCGGATGGGATCGATCCTATAGCATAAGAAAGGAAATGAGATGCAAAAGTTGGGGTAATATCCTAACCTATATGCTCAAGTTGATTTTTGAAAAAAAAAAACTTATGGACCGTCAATATATTTTTTTTATTTTTTCGAAACTCAAAAAAAAATGTTCCAATACTTGCTCAAATCCCTCCCATATAACTCCTGGATCACTCAAAATGGTTTAATGGTATAAAGAAACTGATAGGGGGGGCCAAAAAAGTGACAAAAAGAGGCCAACCAGTCTATAAATAGAAGCTGGCAGCTCATTATCACCATTGCTGATTTGGAAATTGACTCTGGAGCCAAAAGACCCCCTTTGCCAAAGATCATGATTCCAGGAGCTACAGTGGCCGAAACGGACTTCTGCTTGGACCAAGTAAGTACAAAATCCCTTGTCTAGATATTCAATACTTCATTTTTAGCATTTAGTTGATTTTTGGGGTGGGCGTCAACCTCAAAAAGGTCGGCCCTAGGTAAACGCAGGCTGTCCAGGGATAGCCCACGGGTACCCACGTGCAGAGAAAAGCCTGCCCGCGGGTACCTGCGACTATCACCTCTACAGGCTGCAGGTACCCCCCCCCTCGTGGTGAAAAAGAAAAAATTAAAAAAGTATTGACCCTTCTTTACCTTCTTGTGTTGGCAGGATGTATATTTAGTGGAGGGAAAGGGAGCACGAGGCTGCCAATGAGTTAGTGGCTGCAGATATGAATGTTGTGGCCGTGCTGATGTAGTGCGGTTTGCTAAAGTTATTTTTATGTCCGTTCATGTGCACGCAACCAAGGCTACTGAATGCCTTGGTTGATTACTGGCACCCTGATGCAGAGGAATTCATGCTAGAGGGGCAATCCTTGGTGCCCACCACCGATGATATTTACTTTTTGACTGGCCTCTCAAGGAGAGGGGAACCAGTCAACTTGCAGAATTTTCCTGCGGGGCCAAGCAAGGTCTCGGAGCTAATAGATGAGTACTGTGAGGCTGGGACCGATCATAGAGGATCCTCAGTACCTATTAGTAGGATTACTAGCCTCACCCTACAGACTATTTTATTGCTCATTGGGTGGATCACCGGCTCAACAGCCATGCATTAGGCTTCATGCGCACAGATGAACTATGTGATCTAGTGCATGAATGCACAAATTTTTGATTGGAGTACCACACTGTTGGAGTTCATGAAGAGTCAATTGACAACTTGCTGACAACGGACACACAGGAACTTCGGGTTTGGGACCATCCTATGTTCATTCTTTTTCGAGAGAGTTTTGTGCTTCAGTCCTCGGCTGACAGTACGAGGACATCTGGACACTTTCCCTGCAGTATGCAGATGGGCAGTGTTACTACCGCGACAGGGTGGTGGAAGGACCGTGGAGGCCTTCAACGATGAATTTTTTGCTTCGCTGTCATGACAGATACCGGCTATTGATGACTACCCATATGCGGGGATCGACTTCTCCAGAGATCCAGAGATACCAGTGCCTCCTGGTGAGGAGCGAGGGGAGATGGGTAAGTCTCCACCTGTATAGTTTTTTTTTGTTTGCATATGTCATTTTTATGTCTTTTTTGTGTCTTATGGATTATGTGTACAAAAATGTATTTACATGTTTATGTTCATGATCTTTTTATATGTGAGCAAGATGCCAATCTAAAATGTGATTAGCTAGAGTATCTGTGATTTGATTTAGACTCCTAGGAACATGAAAATATGTAATATAATCAAATTTGCTTTCCAAGAGACGTACCCTAAGGAATCGTCGGTGTAAAGTGGGGTCATGAACCCGGTATGTTCTATTTAGCTGCGACACAACCAGTTGAGCATCTAGATAGACCCGGAGACGAGAGATACCCAATGACAAAGTGTCATGAAGCAACTCAATAACTGCACTATACTCAACAACATTATTTTTGGTGTCGCCTAAGCATATACCTCCGGAAGATAACAACTGACCCTGTGGTGTAAATATTACCCAAGTTGCGAAGGCAAGCCTCTGCATGTGTCGACTAGCACTATCTGCATACCCCATGAACACCTTGGACTCCCTTGACATCTACCATATTGATGAAAGATAACATCAATGACACGTCCATAACACGTTTTAAAAGAAATGTAAAAAGTAATAGTACAAAGACTATACATATGTTACAAAAAGTTACCCACAGTGAACTCTCTATGAGTAATACTTCTTGAGGTAGAGCCCATTTCTAGGATTCGCCAAAGCATTCCCTTCAAAATCGACCAAACGATAAGTGCCCTTTTTTAAAACCTCCTTAATAATGAAGGGTTTGAACCACATGAGTTTAAACTTTCCTACCCCCAGGGGGTCCTTATCTTGGTCATAGACCAGGACAAGGTCGCCCTCAAAAAAAATCCAAGGACAAATGGACCTATCATATTGACACTTGACCTTATGTTTATGAGCCTTTTTGGCCAGGGACGCATCGCAACACTGCTCATCAAGCTGCTCAAGGTGTAGTAACCACTCTTTAAGTGGAGAAGTGTCTGGAAATAACTGTACTGCCAATTTCAGAGATGGGATTTGACATTCGATGGGCAAGACTGCCTCCATCTCATAAATGAGTTGGAAAGGTGAGAAACCGGTTGCAGTCTTCACTGAGGTTCAGTAATCCCATAATGCCGAGTATAACATCAAATGCTAGTTTGACTTGGCTGAGTTGATAGTTCGCTGTAGAATCGTCTTAAGTGTTTTGTTTACAGCTTCCACCTGCCCATTGGCTTGGGGGTAGTAAGGTGATGAATGTTCTTTCCATAACCCAAGATTGGACATTAACTCGGTCATCATTTGATTCTGAAATTGACTGCCATGGTCAGTGACAATCTCTCTTGGGATGTCGAACCGTACTATAATTTGGTTGAATAAGAAGAGAGCTGCAGTCTCTCCATCATCTTTAAATGTCGGCATAGCTTCAACCCACTTAGTGAAGTAGTCGACAACTACGATGATATAGCGGTGCCCCCTTGCTAATGGGGGTTTGCATGTAGTGTAATCAATCCCCCACTTAGTGAAGGGACCGAATGTTATGATAGGAAACATGGGAGTTGTATGTGCCCTCATCTTCCGTGAGAAGATTTGGCACGGATGACACTTCTTGACTAACTCGATACAATCTTTCATAAGTATGGGCCAGAAGTAGCCTGCTCGTAAAATATTTTGGGCTGTTTCCAACCCAGATAAGTGATCGCCACAAGCTCCTATATGACAATCGTTGATCACTATGACGACCTCCTCATGAGTGAGACATCGACGCAAAATGCAATATACACCTCTCCGATACAACGTATCATCGAGTATGAGATAATTCTTAGCCCGATGGCGTATCCACCGATGCTCGTCACGAGAAGCAGAGGTGGGGCACTTCAAAGTCTCGATATAGATCAATATATCTCCGTACCAGGGGTCTGAAGATTCAATCAAGAACATATCCCCCTGGATAGGCGATTCCTCAGGCACAACATCACCTGACTCAACCGGAATCTCTAAAATAAGTTCTGCGAAGACCAATGACTTCTTGGACTTTGCTGAAACAAAGTCTAAGTCAAATTCTTGGAGGATGACCATCCATATACTGATTTTTCCACCGATAACTCATCGTGTCAAAATGTACTAGAATGGATTCATGATAGCGATGACGGTGGTCTTACGAAACATAACATAGTGACGGAACCATTGGACAGCATGAACTGCTGCCAATGCAAGTTTTTCGAGATGGGAATAATTAAGTTTCGATCCTATGAGGCCTCAGCTTAGGTAATAGATCACGTATTCTAAAAATGAATCATCTTCCTGAAATAAAACCATGCCTATGGTTGACTCCACGACAGCCGGATATAATAAGAAGTATTTGTTATAATTAGGTGGTCGTAACAGAGGTGTCATGGTGAGGGCCTGTTTTAATGCGTCGAAAGAGCGTTGAGCGGCTTCGTCCCAGAAAAATGGAACATCTTTCTTCAGTAAACACATAAAGCCCTTGGTGATTTTGGCATAGTTGGTGATGAAGCATCATAAGAAGTTTGCCTTTCCTTGAAGACTTTGAAGTTATAAGATTGTGCGTGGGGGGGACAATTGGATTATTGCCTCCACCTTGAGGGGATCCACCATGATCCCTGTTGTTGAGACAATGAAACCTAACAAACATCCTGACGTGACGCAAAATCTGCACTTGTTGGGATTGAAGTGAATCCTGAAGTAGTGACAGCGTTTGAAAATTAGTTTGAGGTGTGTAGGATGATCCATTCACTTGTGAGAGTGTGATGCTAAATCATCTAGATAAACCTCGACTATATGTTTAAGGTCATGAAACGCAAAAGACATGGCTCGTTGGAATGTGGCTCCATCATTTTTAAGGCCAAAAGGCATCTTACGATAGGTGAATGTACCCCACGGACAAATGAATGTCGTTTTATGTTGGTCCTTAGGTTTGATTTAGATTTGATTATATCCTGAAAAACCATCCATGAATGAAAAGGCTTCACAACCGGCGCATTCATCAATGATCTGGTCAATGAATGGGTTTGGAAAATTATCTTTTAGACATGCCTTGTTCAAATCATGGAAATTACTACATACACGGATCGTGCCTTGTTTTTTATTGACCGGCATGGGGTTTGACACCCATTGAGTCAAATGAATAGGATAAATGAAACCTGCCTTGAGCAATTTCTCAACCTCAATATTAATGGTTGTTTCTTTCTTAGGATTGACTGGACGAAGTTTTTGGCGAACCGGCTTAGCATCAGGATACGTTGTGATTTCATGTTCAACGATTTTCTGATCGATACCTGGCAGTTCCTCATAAGACTAGGAAAAAACGTCGCAGAATTATTTGAAAATATCTGTATAAATTTGAATCTCTCCGGGGGAGTAATCCTCTCTGACGAAGACATTCTCCACGATGCCAGGGTTTCAGGAGATATTGATAGGTATAGTTTTAGCGATAGTCGCCATATTTCCCTCAGCATAAATTTCTTGTGTAGCTAAGAGGTTAATAGGACATGGTTGATCTCCCATCATGGTGATAGTGAATTCTCCTGCCTCGATTCGGCTTAACTCTGGGAGGAAATATGATATGTGATGAAGATATTCCCAAGGTTTGTCTGGACTAGTCAGTGCTTCGATTACTGCTTCATCTGAGGGCAAGACTAAGTCTAATGAATCGGTGGTAGCAAGAGAACCCTGGGCCCAAATAGGCTCGAGAAGTGGATCCAACTCTTGTGCGGGAGTCGGATCAGGGTTAGCTAAAGCTTGCTAGAATAAAGAGTACACTACTTCAGCGGTCGAAAAGGGCATGGACATGCCAGAGTGCCCTGTCTCATCCATCGTGGATGATGGGGAAGGAAGAATCCACGGATCTTGAAAGTAAGTCATTCGGAACGACGAAACTTGAAAAATCTCAACCTTGTGGTGACTAGATATAAACTTGACATCATCATGAGGAGGTGGGTAATCGAAGGTACCCATCAAGGATGGGCACAAACCAACTCCTACATTAATGACACCAGCTTGAGGATTATCAATCATGGGAACCGTGGATGCCCCCAAAGATGGGTCAGGTCTAGAGAAGGACAATTGATCAATGGTCACTATCTGGCTTTCGTGTGGAAACAACAAGACTCGGAAAACTGTAGCAACCACCGCTTGTATAGCGTAAGTCCAACTCCGGCCTAACAAGATGTTATAGTCGAGGGGGGAATTGACTACCTCCACTTTGACGCACATGGTCTTCCCTCCTAACTGCACAAGGAAAGAAGGGATGATGTCGTGTGGCCGAAAAGAACGACCATCAAAAGCAGTGAGGAGAGTAGGTGATGGAGACAAAGCGGGCTGGCCAATAGCCTTCCAACATGCTAACGACATAACGCAAGTCGACGCGCCCACGTCGACCACCGTGCAAAATATATTCCATGTAAAAGTTTTCATGGGATGAGCCACTACTATTTGAAACACGATGTGGTAAGGCAGATGAGGTTTTAAGTCGGTCGTATCTAACATGATGGTACCCAGGTTATAAGTCTCAATAGAGCCAAAAGAAGTTAACAAGGCTTTCCGCTGAGAAGGGCATCTTTGGAGGACCTCCAAAGAGGACATCACACAAGGGGTTTGTGATAAATCTTCCACCACAGAGTAATTCTTGGCAGCCCTTGCGTTTGGATTGTGAGAATCTTTTTTAAACACACCCTTTGGAATGGGTGTCATCGTTTCTCCCAACGTCTTCTCAATCTGTAGAGGAAGAGATGGGAGTTCGACTTCTTTAACCTTCTCAGAAGCCCTTGGTTTACTATAGTCGTGTGCCCTAGTCATTATTAAATCATCACCCCTAACCATATATACGTTCGTGGCTGATGAATTGTTTGGAGGAGGGCAGGTTTCTTGGCTGCCCCCTTCGGCACTTGTAGAGGCTTGAGTTAAATTTTTCCCATGCTAAAAGGGATTAGTCAACATGGCTTGCTATTGCTGTGTGACAAACTTTTGGGCCTCTGCAAGTCGAGGACACAGATGGGTCGAGTGGTCTTCCGCACATAAATTGCACGGATACCTCGCCTTCCATTTTTCCGTGGTGCCCTCACCAGCATTATTAGTGGGTTTTTTCTCCCCCCTTACCCTTCTTTCATTGTTTTTTCTTCCCTTCAGGCTACTGGGTGGCCTTTGGGTTAGTCGTCTACACAGAGTGTACATATGACATTTGGATAGGAGGAGCAGCCAAAGTAGTAGTCTGGCTGGCTGTTGAGTGTTGTATAGATAACTGTTGCAATTGTTTTGTCAATTGCTCAGCAGGCTTAGTTTGGGCTGAACCAACAATACCATCAGCATGTGGTCCATCTCTCTATCTAGTTTTATCCAGAATCGATCGTGGTGCATCCGGAAATATGTTGTACAATAAACCAGACTGAGAATAGATAAGCTCAAACTATTGATCCCTCATGATGGCATTTTCTTCAAATAAAACTCCAGAAGTTGCGACGTCTTTGGATAATTGTGGGACCAGAGACTTAAGGAACCACTCAAGCAGGAATGCTGGTGGGACTGGTACTTTGATTACACTCTTTTGGCATCTCCACTCTCGGATGTGATCAGAGATATGGTTCGCTGTTGTTTGTTTGAAATTAGCAAGAAGCTCTATGCCAACGTCGTAACTCACAGGTAACTGGAAATGTTTTAGGATTTCCATCGCCAGTTTGCCAAAGGAAGAGTATCTGGAGTGGTCTAGCTCGATGTACCATTTCACAGCACTCCCAATAAGAGTGCGTTGAAACAATCGCAACTGAACAGAGTCATCTTTCAATGAGTTAGATGAACACCAAAGATGGAAAGTAGTCACGTGATCACCTGGATCTTCGTTAGGCTTGGCCTCGAACTTTGGAATGTCCGAGGGCAACTTCATTGGCATAGGAGGCCAATGTGGATCATGACAAATAGGATCATTTAACAACCTTGTCAAATCAGGCAAGTGTAATGTCACCAGGAAGGGTAGTTTGGGTTGCTGCTGATAGCCTGGGAAAAAGGGTCCTGGGGTTTGACTGGCACCAAGTTGCCAGAAAAAGTTTGGCTGCTGGCCCGGATTCTGGTAGAAACCATGGCTCTAACTAGTGTAAGGATTTTTCATCTATGGAGACATCATTGTCTGATTCCCCATAAAGGACATAGGATGTTGGGCATTCATCGTGTTTGACGGACTTTGGGAAGGATTACCCCATGCCGGTCATGATGGGAGAGGCATAGTAGTTTGTCCAGGGTTCCATTGACTGTGGAAAGAATTACCCCAGAACGCCACTCCAGAGGAGGGAACAAATCCTTGTCTCGAGTTCCAAGGTCCTTCTATATGTGCCCCCGGCACAAGAATAGTACCCTGCGCCGGAGTAGACTATCCAAAAATGGGAGTGCCCCCAGACGAGAAAATAGTGGATGCGAAAGTGTTGCTACCAAATATCTTGTTCCAAAAAAATGGTGATGAACTGACTGACATAGTTTGTGCAGGTGTTCCTTGACTCCCAGCTCCAAATGAACTAGTGTGTGCAGGCTTGGTACCTGAACTAGGCATACCATATGAAAACGGAGGGCCTGTCGCACTAGGTGTGAAGGGACTTGTGGCCACCATGATAGATGGGATCGGTTCACTGTGAGATGTAGTTGCGGCCGAGACCATGGTGGCTCAGATCGATGATGGCAAGTTAGGAGATGCTTCTTCTGTGGTAGCAACGGTGGTGGGAATGGAAGAATTCCCTGAGGAAGTAACAGCGTTTGTTTCCATAGTTGTGTGAGGCACTGACAGACATTCGTAAAACTGGATTGATACACTAACCAATGGCCAAGTATCAGTGGTTGGGGCTTCAACCGAACCAAGATTGGCGGTTGATTCCTCTAGGAGTTGTTCGGGCACAATAGTTTGTAACCTGGTTGCTTCGAAAGACCCTTGTTGGTCTAGCTTCCACCTCAATGGTGGCGGGGGTGGCTCCAGTATAACCGACGGCAGGCCCTGAAGCCTTCGTGACTGGTGGAGATCAGGATCCTCCATTGTGTGAGAAGATCCAAGACATGCTAAGGTATTCTACACGTTCAAACAGTAATACACACTAATAAAGAAGCCCCTAAGAGATAAGACAAGCAAACACTAAAACTAGTTGGAAGAACAGTTACAACAACCAACACTAGAGCAACTTACCGGTGCAAGTGAAACTCGAAAACAGAAGCACCCTCTGGGTATACTCTACAAAGCATGGACCGATGTCTATCCTAGGTACCACGGTATACCCCCACAGTCACCTGTGTATGTCTCTAAAAATATTGGCAACTAGTTTGCCAGCACGCGAACAGTCACCAGGCAGGTACAGTCGAAAGTCGGGTAGACTACAATGAGCAGGGTATCAAGCCTGAAACTTGTCAAGGGTATCGAGAGAAAATGGTTCGAAAGAAAACTGAGGACCTTGAACAGATTCAATACCCATGAAGCCCCGTGGAAAATGCAAACGACAGAATCCCAAAACAAATCCTCGATATGTGTTCTCCACTACGCTTGGTCCAGTTTTGGAGGGGTTATCTCAACTACCTTTCCTCACGCGACCTTGTTTTTATCCCTTGTGTTAGAGGGGGGTCCTGGATAACTTCCACGAAATTGGACTTCTACACTCCCTATCACAGACTCCAATGTTTGGTTTTGAGTGGCCTTGGAGAGTTTCCTCTCCAACCTATTCCAAGGCCCTAGTCCTGAACTAGTTTGTGAACCCTACAAACAAAAATTCTAATAGATTTTAAATTAGCATTGCTTTTATTGGTTTTTTTATGTCACGAGGTATGAAGGTGAAACTGATGATGTGTAAAGACTCAAAGCAAAAACGAATGAAAAAATGTTGGAAACAAAAGACTTGTACTAAATGCAAAAATCAACAACTTTTCACAAAGAAAGATTTCTTTTTCTTTTCAATTTTTCTAAGATTTCATGCAACAAACATAAAGGAATTTTTCTCAATCTGTGAGCTACTTATGCTCTAAATGCACTGCAAAAACTTATGAACAAAAAGACTTCTTCCTAGCTATTGATGCAGAAACACAATCTTCAAACAAAGAAGAAAATTAAAAGAAATTTTTTTCTCTTTTTTTTTTTTTTTCATGCTAATCAAGCCACAAAGGGAAAATACCAACAAGCCTAAAACCAAGAAAAAACAAAATTCTGGCTTAAAGCACAGATTGCAAAGAATCAATGCAAAGACACCCAATGGTAATCAAGAAAGCAAAGACTCTTATGGTTGTCTAAAAACCATAAAACATTTTTTTTTTCTTTTTATCTTTTCTATCAACTATCAACTAAGAAAAAATAGGCTAAGGGTATGAGGTCCTAACCTACTAACTGTGCAACCCTAGACTCAAACACCTGAGAGGAACACTTCTCACCACAGGAGGGGATGACTACCCCACCTTGACTGAAAAGTATCCTGTCAAGCACGCTATTGTCACTGAAACAACACGCGTGCAAACGCGTGCTGAGCTACAACAACGCGCGTGTATCTGCGGGATGCAGTTGCACAAGCCGCGTATATGTATAAACTCTAAGAAAAAAATTAACACAGGAAGCCCAGACCAGGAAGAGGCCTCTGGTATTGATAACCAGGGTCTCTTGAAGGCTTGGATGCTTCTGATTAATAGAAAAGAAAAATAATTTCAAGGAATAAAAAAACACAATAAAGCAAATTGAGATAAGACTGTGAACCAGCAAGACTCAGACAGTATCCAGAAAGCCCCCTGAGAATGTATAATTCTGACAGGGAAGAGGAGGACTGTATCTCAATCGCTTTGAACACCTAGACGCTACTTAAACCTCTACAACTAGCGTTCACACGCGGGCTGTAAGAGATTAGGGTGTGGGTACATGCGTGCAGGCCTTATACATGCCGTGTGTACCTCTGTGTGTCCCGAAAATTGCTGTCAAGCAATAGTCAAGGAAAACTAGTATAAAGAACTAGGCTCCCTGCTAGCTCAGGCCTTACAGAAAAATACAGGAAAATAAACAGGAAATGTAATCTCTTAAACTACCCAAAAACTCAACTAAATCCGAAAACCCTAAAGAGTATCTTCCCCAGTATGGTCGCCAATTCTGTTGTTGGGAAAAATACCCTACGGACTAGAAAACTAGGGTCAGACTTGCATGCACATTTTTGACCGTAAAATAAATTACTTTTTATCCTACCACCCAAAACTTAAACCCCTCTTTCGTGATACATGCATGGAAAGGAACTACTAACCTTTTTACTGATGTTTGGTGTAGATCCTCCATTGCGCTTTGCCCACTTACTTGTGCTGCTCCTTCCAAAGATAATCCTGCAATCAAGACAAAACACTACGCATGCATGCTACTTTTCTACTTGAGGGTTAGAAATTAAGAACAAATTAAACAAATCATAGATAACTCATGCATTGGGACGGGAAAAGTATTCTTTTATTATTTTCAAAATGAATCAACTTACAATCAAAGTCGAGACCGGCCACCGTTCCTTGATCCTGATCCTGGGCTCCTCCTCTTCTTATGTCCTCCAAATGCTTTGCGTTAATTCTCCTTAGGCTTGAGGAAAGGATAAAGGGTTGGGACAAATGCATTTGGAAAATGGGTAGAGTTTCTTCGCCATAATCTTTCCTCTTCCAAATGGTATCCCTACCCCTTCTTTTATAGGCTAGAAGGAGCTAGGGTTTTGGACGAACTCTCGGCCATGCATGGCTGGGAGTTTTAGTTAACTGACCCATAGCTTTTTGTCCCATCGACAAATTTCCTATTTTTGTGTTTTTTTAGGTAAACGTGGGCTGTAGTAGGCCTGCCAGCATTCACACACGTGCAATAGTGGGTTAGGGTGCGTGTACCTTGACCCAAGAGGATTTTCAAAGAGGTTTTTCAGCAGATGTTTTGGAAATGAAAGGATATGAGTTGGCCTAATGCTAGGTAAGCATGTGTGGTGCAATTTAGGGTTATAACAATGACCTCAAAGAACCAAATGAGAAGAGTTACAAACTTCAAATGTCCTTCACTAGAGTTCCCGCTCAGTCGGATAGGAGAGGAGAAAGCAACGGATTGATTTTAAGCTTTCAACAACAAAAACTCAAAAAGAATGAAGAAGGGCATAAAATATGAGAAAAAATATGTTTACTTCTCAAGATGAAGCATGTCAAAGGTCAAAAGAAGAATGACTAAATATCAAAACAACTCAACAAGTCAAAAAATAGGGTTTGGACCTCTGAAAATGCATTTTTTGAAGAGATTTTGTGAAAACAGGGGTTGGCGGTCTGGTATAAGGAACACCAAGGCATTATAAAGCTCTTTATAACACTCTAAGGGAGCGTTGGCACCCTGCTAACAAGGCAAGAGAGCGTTGGTGCCCAAAAACTCACAAAAAGTCCAAAAAAAACCAAAATTTTGATCAAATTTCGACAAACAAGCTGACTGTGATGGGATAAAGAGTCAATCGGCAAGTGCAATCAGATAAATGAGGTGAAAAAGGTCTGAAAACAATCAATTAAGACAAGGTCTATGAAGAAAGAAAAAACTAAGAAAGTTTTGATTCGATCCCCAATGGAGTCGCCAGTTTCTGCTGTAGGAAAATCTCCCTGCATACAGGTAGATTGCCTCAAAGAGATAGACCCTAAAATCTAAGACAGAAAGTGATTAACGTGGACACTAACTTCCTTTCAAATCTATACAAACTAATACATGAGGAGGAAGGAGAACAAAACTACCTTTTTATCGACGTTTGTCCCTGCACGCTCCGAGTTGAGCTCCAATCTTTTTCTCCTCGATGAGTCTTGTAGACAAGCAAAGTAAGACCACTTCCTACTCTATTGATATTATCTTTAAAACAGATCTATCTATCAATGATAATTTCACGTAAGATCAGACACGAACTAGAAAGAAACAGGACAAGCAAATTATATTAATGAGGACAAAACATTGCTTACAGCTATGGATGACTTGCGACAGCTTTGCCAAGTCCTCCTTGTCTATCCCTTGCTCAAACGATCCATGATATGAATGATGATAGCTTCATTGATTGCTCCCTATGATATCATAGGTCTCTTGCCTCCAAAATATCTCTGTTCCAGCACCACTTATGAGATCATAAGTTTGGTGTGATTCTCCTTTTTCCAGTCCCCTTTCACCATTAGAAAGCTTGTTTATATAGCCTTGGAGAGGCTTTAAACACTTGAGATATCCTTTGGGAAGTTGAGGATTTGCCTCCTTCAGTTGAGGATCTACCCTAATATCATGCCTGGACTAGGGATTCGAATCCAACTGCCTTCCAAGAATGAAAATATGCTTCCCCCATTCATCTCAACAACTTAACTACTACCCAGAATAGGTAGCACTCCCTCAAAAGGGCCATCAGAGCGTTGTAGCGCTCCCTAGTAGGTTTTAGGGGGGCGCCATCACTCTCAAAATCTATAGCGCTCCCTCAAAAGGGCCAGGGGAGCTTTATAACACTCCCTGACAGTGTAAGGGGGAGCGCCGACGCTCCGAGAAGAGGTATAGGGGAGCACTCTCCTTCAAAAGCTCAGTTTTTGAGGTGCTTTCAGATGGCAAAAGGTTTGCAATCTTGCTGACTCATTTCTCCTCTTCCAAATCAAATGTTTGAGGTGTTTCAAGTGTCCTTTTCATGTTGTTATAGGCATGACATAGGCATCCTGGTAGTATGCTTCCTTTGACACTTGTGACACTTGTGAGCAACATGCGACACTTGCGCCCTTGTGAGAAAAATGTGACACTTGCGACACTATCAAAGTGAGTATTTTTTATGTGTAACACTTACAATTTCGTGGATAATTTTCCACCCTACCTGAAGCTCAATCAAGGATTTCCAGGTATCAAGTTTGATAATAAATCTGTAGGTAACAGTGGAGACGTTCAGGAACACGCCCGTGGGTATTCTCAAGTGGCTATCACAGATTCACAATGTGAAATCTGTTTGTTCTAGATTGATAAGTATTATATAGACATACCCATTTTATAATCGCAAATCAAAACCCTCACTATTCAATTCGACTCACTAATAGATGGAAATCATAGGATAAAGTCCATTGTTCATAGACAAGGAAAACGTTTGAGAACAACTGGGAACATAATAGTGAAGAACGCCGAGAGTGTAGCAACAGTGGTCAATTCCGACATCTTGTAAATCAAATTGATTTTTTAGTTAAAGGTAAAGATTTTTTTTATCTTAAATTGTGTTATATCTTGATTTATAGAGTAAATTAGATTTCATTGCTAAAATAAGACTAGCTATAGAATCAATAGATTCTGTAGCCAGTATATTCTTGTTCGAAATTGAGAAGATATTGGTTAAATGTATATCTAAATCTCTTTATTTCATCCTTTTCTTTCAACATATCTGGCATTTTACGGTGATCAAATGATATGAAGAATTTATGGGCTTATTAGCCATATCTTTGGCTCATTTTGTAAACAAGAACAGACTCTTTCAGTTTTTAGAGATTTAGTGTGATATGGAGTAGTTATTCTCCTCTATTTTTGTAATCAGTAGAATCCTTGTGGAAATTTACTCTTATCTTACAAGATAAGGCAGTTAGATTTTCTAAACCCTTTAAAAACTCATAATTTTTGTAATCAAGACATCTTGGCCTGGGGCCGAAGGTGGACAATTTATTCACGAATTTGGACATAACATATATTTACATTTCGGCTTTAGCTCTCTGTAAATGTTGTTTTCGTTTATGGTTTGTTTATCCTAATTAATTAATAGTTGTTGATAGCGTTTGTCTTCACAATTTATTATGACATTGGGAAAATTTCTTTCAAATGTCGTCCACATTTTGATGCTTCAGATATTAAAAATAGTGATCATCCATTCAACCCAAATGATAATATTTTTCTTTAGTTTTGTTGAATGATTAAAAACATGTTGTTACAGTTAGATTTATCTTGAATGTAATTGCTTGCAATCATAAATATCATAGCGATTAGTTGCATCTCATCGTTTTGTCAATAAAATTCAACAGTCAATATACTGTTTTGCATTTATTCCAAACAGTTCAAGGTTCATTGTAGGTTTATCTTTTGGACAAGCTGGATGGACATTCTATAATCATACGGATGTTGGATGCATTAATAGGTTAGTTTTATTCTTTTTGTCATTTGTTTGTTTTCAAAACTCTAATATATGGTCTGGCTTTGACCGTCCACATACTCTTGTTTCATAGCATATTTTTCTATTTTAGATTAATAAAGAAAAAACAAAAAATAACTTATGTTCTTTCTTTATCTTCTTTTGTTAAAGAATCCATCTTCACATAGATTTTCGTGAGTTTAGATTAAAACGCTCATCTCGTATATCATGCAGATAAATAAGATAGGTAGATCTGTTGTTTAAATACTATCTACAATAGTTGTATATATTTATGTAAATATACATATTAAGTGGTTATTTAACAATTAGCTCTTTTATTTCTTTTATTCGTTTCTTTTAGGACATTTAGATTGGCCAACGAAGACATTAAACCCATTAGAATGAGTTATACCAAACGACTTGGGTTATTTAGACAACCTCAGACTGGATCCATTCTTCCAATTGACGGGAAATCATTTTCGCCTATCAATAGGGATACATAAAGGCCCTCTTATGACGAGTCTTTTCCTATCAACTTGAACTCATTATCCAGGAACAAGACTTAGAAATCATTTAGTACCCTAGAGCCTACATGCCTCAATGGCAGGTTTCTTTGCTTTCGACAGTGGGTTCACATCATTGACCCCTAATTGGAAGATTCCATTGAGTGTTCAAATTAAAATCATTTATTTGCATTCATTGGATTGTACTAGGGTACATTGGGAGTCATTGACATCAATGGTGATTTCCCTCACACTTGTTAACAATTTTCATTAATGAACGGTAATCAAGTGGTTTCTACCATGTTCAACTTCGACACCTGTAATCATATGGTTAGATTCATACTTAGAGATGATGGAAATGAATACCTTGGATCTCATCACTTTGGTCTAGGTTGCGACGGATTATTCATAATTTGTATTGCCACATAGATCCACTGTGTATGTCTCATGGCTATGTCCAAATTTAAATTCTTTAGAGAATAGATCCACAGTGTATTCCTGGTGGCTATGCTGAATTATGATGACATGGATCCACTGTGTATATGTAATGGCCATGAATCACTTGAAACTTATGATTAGATTCATTTATAGTATGAGCATGGGAATTCCTACCTCAGAATATGGTATATTATTATGCATATTCTTGATTGTTTGTGGGTTCCCGATCAATGCGCTCCTTGTCTTTGACACACACATTGTACAAAGTATTTCAGTTGTCACAAGTTCCAGCTTCATACTTTGGGGGGAATTATGTTACACATTATTTTGGTCACCTCAGTGATCAACTGACAGCATGTGTTCATGTTCCCTGAAAATATTACAAGATGACTTTCTCCATGAGAAAAGTGATTTTATTTCCTCTTTCAAAAATCATAGCAAGAAAGGTCGTCGCACCCTGTTGTATGCATGGGGTGTGACTATGCCTGATAGTCACACTCTACCCTAAAAATGGACTGCGACATCATCGCATTCTGCTTGTGTATAGGGTGCGATGATGCTTAAAGCATAGGAAAGTCAAAATTCATGAATGTTCTAGAAGGGAATCTTCTAGAAGATGAGGTGGCCTCCGATCGGTTTGGATCTTACTCGCTTCTCTGATTTAGTGGGATCATCCTAATCTCCTCATCCATCTCTCTTTCACACTATATAACAAGGGATATCTCATGGAAAAGGATAAGGTTGAATAGGCTAAGATTTTCATAGAGAGTTACACTTTAGATTATGCTTGAGAGCTTTGCTTTAGTTCTTCAAGTCAGATTGTGGATCTTCTTCATTCAAGGCTTTCGAGCAAATGTGTGTGTGTTGGAGAAAAGAATCATTGAAAGGGGACCGTGCATCATCAAGGCATGAGTTTTATTCTCCACTTTCTCTTTAATTTAATACAACAATACATTTCTTCCCTATAAAAGCATCTCATCTTCTATTGTATAATTCCTTGATCATATGCATAGACTTCATTAGAATATATATATTTGTTTTCCCTCTTTGTTGGTTTGTGATTCTTAGACATTCTTACTATTCTGCAAACCCAAGGAAGGGTCTGAAAGGAAGAAATTAGAGAGCATCAAACGTTGTTTAAAATTTATGTCACGTGTACCTCACTAAATTAGTCTATCTTTGTTGATTAAGGTTGGTTGTCATTGATGTCAACCCTTGAAGAAAGCCCCATAGCACAAAGGCTTGGGCAATGGAGCCAATAGTGTTTGATGTAAATATGACTCATTATTGTTTTTTCATGGTTGATAAGAAGTAAATATGGATGAACTCCAAAGTGGTCCCCATATGGTGAAAGCCCTCATGGGAAGATGCTTTCTTGAGTAAGAGAACCCATGCTTAATTGTGGAATAATGAGATGAAGGAAACTGATTTTGTCAGGGAAAATATCCTAGATGGATAGATTTTGACATTTCATTTTCGGTGGTATGTGGAACACCACATAATTCCTCACAGTTAGAGAGATATGGCCATGAGAAGTTGGAGACCCCAAGTTTGGGTAATGGACCCAAGTTTGTTTGATGGGAAATGGTATGAGTTATGATATATTTTCAGATA
This sequence comes from Picea engelmannii, assembly GCA_009831015.1. Classification (NCBI taxonomy): domain Eukaryota; kingdom Viridiplantae; phylum Streptophyta; class Pinopsida; order Pinales; family Pinaceae; genus Picea; species Picea engelmannii. The sequence goes on along the minus strand of ML792141.1, from coordinate 96,436 downwards.
ATACTATTCTATATGGATAGTACATGTCATGCCATTTCTAGTGGCATGTAGAACGTCACATAACTCATCACAGTTTGAGAGTTATGGCCTTACGAAGTTGGAGGACCCTCATATGTCATCTAGAAGCCCCAAAAGGTCAAAGTAGT
>ML792141.1:49365-81888 GCA_009831015.1 Picea engelmannii | reverse complement strand
CACACATTCTGCCACAAACCTTTGAACATTAGTTTTAAGGCCATCCCAAAAAAAATCCTTCTTGACTCTATGGTAGGTTTTCAAAAATCCCGAGTGCCCTCGTACTGGAGAGGTGTGCAATTCCAATAGTACCTTTTGTTTGATTTGGGATTTCTTACATAAATATAAGCGATCTTTGTACAATAGTGAATCATTTTTCCATGTAAATGTATCTGATGCACTGGAATCATGCTGCAACCTTTGAATGAGAGTCCACACTTTTTCGTCATTTTTCCATTCATCCCTTGCTTCTATTATCCAATCGGGTTGGATGATCGAGATAGCACAAAGAAAGGCCTCAACATCTTCATCCTTTCTTGAGAGTGCATCAGCCACAACAATAAAATGCGGCGGGGTCCCCTTCACCCACATCTGTGAATGAAAAAGGCGCTCCCCTTCTTTAGGATCTGTTGGTTCCTCTGGTTGAATTGTTATGGTCATGACAATAGCAGTGTGGTCTACATCAATGATCTATCTTTTACCATTATTTTCAGAATTAGATTCAAAATCAAGGTTTGGCTCCTTGTATTTGATCTCAGCCACCAATGACTGTTTTAAGAGACATTCATCGGTGTTGTGCCAAGGGATTTTGTGAAAATTGCACCATTTTCCGGTGTCCTTCTTTTTCTTCTCGTGACCCTTATTTTCTTGTGTCTTAGACTGGTTTTTGGGAGATTGTTTGATCGAGCCATCTTTGTCATACTTTGGTTGTTGCAGATTTGCATACCTGAATTCCCATTTGTTCTGGTGCTTAAATTTCTACTCAATTTTAACAACATATCGATAAGCAACACTGAGTGATGAGATGTCCAGAAAATCCATTTCAATTTGGATGTATCTGTGTAGAGCCCCACAGTATTTCAGAACCAAATGTCGCTTGGAGTCTTTGATACCTAGCTTGGTGCGCAAGGTATGGAAGTTATTGGTGAACTCTGAAACTGCTTGGCCCCTCTCTTTCCGCAGTGTGGTCCATCTCATGTACTGGTCCTCATAGTTGCCAACAGGGTAATACTGTTCTTTTACTGCATCCACAAAAAAATCCCAAGTGGGATCGGCCCCATATATTCCAGACTCCTCTATGGAACTTTTCTCCTAGTAAGTTTCTCACCAATTTTTGACATGAGGGAGAGCTTTAAGGAGTGCAAAGGTGATATTTTCTTTGTTAGAAAAATTGTGAATAGAGAAATAACCTTTCATTAGAGTTAACCATTTTTCTAGGGCTTCTGCATCTATCTATCCTTCAAATATAGGAATATTAAAATTAACTTGTAGCTTGAAAGGTGATGTGCCTCCAAAGTGGCCACTTGATGAAGATGCACCTGATGCTATTGGCATTCTTTGAAGGATGTGGGAAAAATTCTCCATCATTTCGTCCCTCTGTCACATGAGAGCTTGCTCAAGCAACATATTGATAGGATCGTCTGCTCTGTCGTTTTTATTTTCTTCTGACATTGAGGATTTCTTGGGTGTGCAAGAGCGATTGTCTTCAAGAGAGACAAGCTTGAGACCCAACTTGCTATACTTGGACCTCGTCGGGTACATGCACTGAAAAAACGATCAAGAGTAGCCTGCTCTAATACCACTGATCTGGATTATTTTTCGGCACGAAATGAGAGCGGAGATATAATAAAGAAATGCACAGAGATATTGCAGATATTCAATAATATAATAGAAATGTATCAGAGATGCAACCATAAACACAGATATATAGTAATACATGATTTATATTAATCATAGAAATGTACAGAGACTGTAAAAAATACAGAGTGAAAGACTCGCTAGAATGGTGGCAACTTATCTCTGAGAAGAGATGTGATGGCTACTCGCATTCGCAAGAAGATGATTACAATGAGGCTCTGAAGGCCCTTTTACAATAAACAGGAATGAAAAAAGTCCTAAACATCCAAAAACCTAACCCTAGGAGATGAAGCGCCAAAAGTCATGTGGGCCCCATTTGGGTAAGTGAGTACATCAACTTCCCGGGGTCGTAACTCTTGCATACGATCTCCGTTTTAGGCGTGTGATAGCTCGTTGGAAATGTATCATCGAGGAGATTCATTTTGGGGGCTCAATCATGCCTTTAACTATAATTGAGAACCTTGATCTTGAAAAACCTTCATTTGGGCCCTAAAAATGGCCCCGGAAGTTAAAACCTGCTAAAAATAGTAAATTGCCAAAATTGCCAGAAACCCATTTTGAGCCATTTGGAAAAGGTGGGTGGCCACCAATATCCACCTGGATCAACACATGACCACATGCTATAAATATAGAATAGTGTTGAAATTGACTTTCTTAGATTAATATCATTAGGGAAGTTTAAAGGTTTTGTAACTGGCCCATACATGCCCACATGATCACAATCTATGATAGTTTCAAAGCTTTTCTTAGATTAAATCAGAATAGGGAGTTAAAGGAATAGTAAAGGACCCACATGTCCACATGCTAGTTTCCTAGGTACTTTTGAATTACGCAAGGTTGTACCAAAGGCATTTAGTTAATTAGGTAATCAACACTTGTAAGGACCAAGCGAAGTCCACATGTAGCAAGGTGACACCTAATTCATTAAAACATTGGCACACTTTCACTCATTCACACACAAAAGTCACTTATCAGTCACATAGTTTTCATCTCGAACCATGGAGGTCAAAGTAAGTTTCCTCCAAAGGGATTCTGAAACACCCCATCCTTTTCTTGACGAAACTACCCACTCCCATTTAATTTCAACGAGGTTGGTTCACACCCCCAATCTCTCAAACAAACACATCTAAATTTTTTATAAAAACCCACTAAGTTTTCCTCCATAGGAGGTGCCAAAAGAAATTTTTTAGTCTAGGTAGGATTGTGGGGATAAGCATCCAAATAACTCCCCATTATCTAGTTCTCACATTGTCAAAACAATAGAAGTTGTCAAATAGGGAACTGCAAATCCTCCAAGTCAAGTGTTCCTAACACCATAAGGTAGGGAGATACCCATGAAGGGTTGAAGGCCGAGGTATAGTTGTTCTGTGCGTCCCCCCTTGAGGCACCCACCTCTCAAATGGGATCTAGCCTGTGACCCATTTCTTAGGCCGAAAATCTAAATGTCGCACTTTGACCGAGGTACCTAGTGACAAAATTTTAGGACATCTATCCAGGTGGAAATTGTGGGCTGCAATTGCACCTTGATCAGATTTTGTGTGGCTATTGGGAAATATCACCAGTTATTTCAGGATATGCCCCCTTTACCCCTCATTGTAACTGATTACTTCATCCTTCACTAGTTTCTCTTTCAGTGACTTCAGAGCCCACTGTTGACTACTATTGGAAGGTCCAGTGCTATTTGAGAGGAAGAACGTTATGTATTTTAGGACATGATAATTTGTTTTCTTTGTTCCCCCAGGCCGAAAAAACCCACTTATCCACATATATGCTTCTTTTTCACAATACTTTATGTATGACACACTTCTGATTACATTTTTATTTAGAGATATATTGTGTAAAGTTCAAAAAATTGCAACAAAGGCTCTTGCTTATTTATTAATCTCACCACCATTCACACACATTCACCTAGCTAGTCGGACATCATAGGGGACCCACAGAATCCCCCTCATTCTAGACACTTGCTAAATCTCCCTCCTATCTTAGGGGGAGTACCTAGTTTTTCCAACTCATCGGCACCACCTTTTCACACTCCTATGAGCACCACTGTCTTAGGATCATCTTTTCTTGGTTCCACATTACTTGGGTTCACTTCCCAAGGTACTTCATCCACTCGCTCTCCTTTACATGGAAGCAGGGGACCAACTTCCTCTCAAGGGGGAAGTACCAACCCACCTAGCCCCCCTCAAGGGTTAGGTTCATAGAATACTCACACCATGGCTGGAACTAATCCCCCACCAACACTCCTAATGCCATATTTGGCCTCTCTTAACATACCAGACCTAAGAAAACTCACAAATGATCCTATATTTCATGACTCCACATGGCTTGCAATGCCCACCAAACTACCTTCAGACATCCCCAAGTTTGAAGGAAAGGTAGGGGATGACCCTTCCAACCATGTCATGACATTCCACGTATGGTGCTCTTCCAACATCATTATGGATGATTCCATCAGACTACGATTATTTCAATGCACACTCACTGGCCCATCAGCCAAATGGTATGTAGATGAAAAATCAAGGTCTCATGTGACTTTCGAGTCCTTGGCCAAAGCATTTTTGACATTCTTCCATTTACCAATCCGCCATGACAATGGTCTTGAACTACTCTCTAATTTTAAACACACCTCAGCCACACATATCACTAATCACATTCATGAGTGGCGTAGACGACATAGTTTGTGCAAAGCCGAATCCACCAAACAACAGTGTCTTGATTGGTTTCTCAGATCACTTGTCTCTCTCCTCGGTAAAGATGTAGCTTCCACCTTCCCTCAATTAGAGGAAGAAGCCATCAGTAAGGCTCAACAATATGACCTCATCTATTCACAATCAGGGTACTTATAAACAATACTCCCTGATCTCCCAAAACTTGTGCCATTCGGCCAAGACAAACCCAGGATGTCTCACTCAGTAGATGGATTGATTGGTAATACCACGCAAAATATTCCACAACCCCAACAACCACCAATGTATGGAACACCTCAATATCCGCCAGCATATGGGGGCACCTCTTATTACCCACCAACCCCTTATCAACAACCATACCCTGTTTCTATTCCTCCACCCATCAGTGGGCCATCGTTGGCACCCCCAATGCACCCACCTATCCAAACAAGTTCTGGTATTCCCTCTACCTTATCTTATACTCTAAGTACTAGCAAAAGCACCATGTCTTCCTATGTACCTTACAGATCGTTACCCCCACAAAATCCATACTTTCCATTCCCTAGTCCTCCACAGCCCATGGCTCCCCCACATCCTCATGATGGGGTGAATTTTGTTCAACCCTCTCTGCTTCAGCAATATCAAAGTTTTGAACAGATGAATACGGAAAATATGACCAATCAGTTGAATAATGCCAAAAAGAAAGGAAAACACAGGAACAATAACAACCCAGGTCAAGGCGGGAATCACCCCCAACAGAACCAACCTACTAGGGGCAACCCGAATCAAGGGAATCAAAACCCCCAGGGGGGCAATAACAATAGACGTCAAGGGATAAATAACAATACTATTAAAACAACATTCCCTTGTGCCCTTTGTGGTGAGTTTGGTCATTATACTTATCATTTCCCCCAAATCATTGATTTTAAATGGCTGAAAGACTCAGGCAGTCTACCACATCCTCCAGCACCACCTGCCCCCCAGCAGACCCCACAACAATATGTGCAACAACCTCCCCCAGCTATGCTGCAAAACCCCAATCCACACCAAGGTGTGATGAACACCCAACAAGAGATGCAGCCTAGCCCACCACAGTTGGGACAATATCTCAATCCAAACAATCTCGTAGATTATACTATCCTCCTCACTAGTGAGGAAGAAATCCTTCTACAAACACGTAATCGTCAATACCATTCACCTGCTCAGTCTCCTCCCATTCCCCTAGAAACAATCCTTGCACCAACGGGACCCCCATTGGTGATCCCTCGCCCTAACGTAGAACCACCTCTTTGCATCCCTCGCATCCCATTGCATAGGAATGTCCACAACCCACAGGCTAGGGAGGCTGATAATTACAGTTTGGTTGATGACTTAGCACAATCCCCAGCTACCATGTCAGTATTAAAGGTCCTTCAAACTTGTCCCACTCAATGAAAATCATTATTTTCCTCCTTGGGGGCAGTCGACCCCGTGGATACCCGACTCATCACATTTGATCTTGACAACAGAGAACCTCGACTCCACGCTCTAATCGCTTTTCAAATCCCAGTAAAAATTCGAAACATTATAGTTCATCGGTGCATTACCGATGAAGGTGCATCCACATGCATTATGTCCAAATATGTATGGCAGAAACTTGGTTCCGCGGAACTCATACCATATACCATTACCTTAATAGCTTATGACATATGACCATCATCTCCTGAAGAGCTCTTCCAAAATGTCCCCATAGAAATCGAGTGCAAGAACATTCTCATGGACATTAAAGTTATCGATGCCCCACTTGATTATAATATCTTGTTCGGTCGTAGCTACATGTACGCTATGAAGGCAGTTTCCTCTTCTTTCCTTCGAATGATGATGTTCCCCCATAACGGGAAGATCATTACCACTGACCAAGTATCACATTACGAGCCTAATCCTTCTTCCAACATCGATAACATTCTCCCTCTCATCCACACAAGTCATGACGCATACCCACTCATCGAAATGGGTCCCAGAATTTTCAAAGACCCATCATTGTTAGGAACTTACCATGGTGCACCACTGCTCCTTCATCCTTCCAATAAAGTATGTGTTGTGTCATCCAACGGAACTGACATAGAGGATACCCTTCCTCCTAGGGAGGCTTCTATCATATCTGACGTCCCACTAGTCACAGATTTGCCCCCTCACAAGCCTCCTACGAACTCATCGACTCCACCAGTCCACGATTTCACCTCTCCCCAAGGCCATATCCTAGTTTGGGAGATACTTCCTCAAGCCATTACTCAAATCCCCTTATTTTACCCTCCACTAGGCGTACAATATTTCCAAGTAGCCGCAATGCTTACCCTCCCTAATATGGTGTTAGCAATTCCAGTTTGGTATTTACATCCACCAAAGATGGTCCCTTAGCCATCCCTTCCCTGCCAAATGGAAGGAATCCCAATGATGATTCCCATACTCACGCCCACCATACCCCCTACACCCCCACTCACTAACCTTCCTACCACAGCTGGGGGAAGGTGAAAGAAGAAAGAGCCCACAACTCCACTTCCCCCACACGTCCAACCTCCTTACACGCTATGTGAGAAATATGGACACCCAACCAACAAATGCCCATCTTTACCTGAGTTACATAACCTAATTCAACCCAGTCAAACACCATCACAGCTCACCACTGTGACAAGTACTGGTGCTATCTCCCCGAACACAAGTAGCAAAGAGATGCGAACCAAATTCTCTTTTGCCATATGTTCAGAATATGGCCATTATACACACCATTGCCTAGCACTACCTCAATTCCGACAGACGTTAGTCACAGTCTACTAAAGCTTCCAACAGACACCTAGTCCATTTACATCATCCTCACCAAAAATCACTGACATCCATTATTTCATGACTTCATTCAATGAATGTATGCGATGCCCTTGTTCTCTATGTGAATCCTTAGATCATTTTACATATCAATGTCCTATGATCATTGAATACAGGCAACGCCAAATGTCCCTGATTCAAACCCCTACACCCCCTATAGAATCTATGGTTGACCTTACCTCACCACTTGAGATTCTTCATATCATTTCTCCAAAACTAGAGGTACTCCCTATACCTCCATGGTTCTTGGATGACTTATCTGAGGATTTACCCCCAAATCCCCCCAATTCTCCCACTCATTTCCCTATGAAAATTTTTCATCCAACTACCACTGGCACCCCTCAGTATCTTGATATTTGGTTTATGTCAAGCGAACCATCACAATCTCATTGCATCATTCCCCCTTATTCTTCATCACTAAAAGACAACCACATGGTGATAGTCGCCGATATCACTCTTTTAGACCCCTTCTATTCTCGCCAATTTTACTGTGATAAGGACATACTCGAGGAACTAACCACTCCCGACTACCCATGGGATGCACTACACCACAGAGCGCTCTTCTTTTCACAGGAAGCCTTCACACCTCCTAACCAACACCCCATATACACAGTTGAAACCAAGGATTTTATCCCATTAGGGGATATCGACTGGTTCAACAACCTCATCCTGGCCCCTGATGCTTTTGAAGAAGGCAACATGGCCAACATTTCCCCAACCATCAAAATTGATATTTCCATAAAAAATGGAGTCGTCAAGGAAATTACCATTGGTGCCGCATGCACTCCTCAAGAAATCACCTCCTATAAAGCCCTCTGTCAAGAATATCAAGATATTTTTGCCTGGTCATACACAGAGATGCCTGGACTCAATCCCTCTGTTGTCGAACATCGCATCGACACTTGGCCTGACATTACACTAGTTTGCCAAAAACAACGACCGCTACACCCATCCAAAGTAGCGGCCATTAAAGCTGATATTGACAAATTATGTGTGGCTGGGTTCATCTACCCCATTTCCTATACCTCATGGGTTTCCAACCCTGTACCTGTTAACAAAAAATAGGGCACTATCCACGTCTGTACGGACATTCACGTTCTCAATCACGCCTGTCCCTAAGACAAATTTCCAATGCCTTTCATCGATAAAACTATCGATGCCTGCGTAGGCCACGAGGATCTGTCCTTCATGGATGGTTTCTCTGGTTATAATCAAATCCAAATCCACCCAGTTAATCAATACAAAACCGCATTCACCTCCCCTTGGGGTACATTTGTGTATTGTGTCATGCCTTTTGGCCTAATGAACGCTGACACAAATTTCTAGCTGGCTATGACCTACATTTTTTATGATCTAGCTCGTATCATCCTCACATACTTGGATGATCTCACAGCTCAATCCAAAAAACGCACCCAGCATCTTGATGTTTTACAGATTGTCTTCCAACGGTGTCGTTAGTACAACATCCATTTGAACCCCCTCAAATGCGTATTTTACGTCACTGTTAGGTGCCTCCTCAGATTCATCGTTTCCAAAAGTGGTATTACCATTGACCCCCTCAAAGTCCAAGCCATCACCGAAATTCCACCCCCACAGAGTTTACGCCAATTACAGAGCCTACAAGGAAAAGCCAACTTTCTATGGTGATTCGTCCCAGACTATGCCACTCAAGCACACAATTTCCTTCGCTTACTCCGCCATGACATCCCATTCCACTGGGACAAACATGCCCAAAAATAATTTGACGATCTTAAAATGGCACTCTCCAATGCCCCTTTAATTAGTGCACCTGACTACAATCGTGACTATATCCTCTACATATTAGCCTAAGATGTCTTAGTAGCAGGAGTTCTCATTCAATTTGGTGATGATGATCATGAGCATGCCATTTAGTACATTAGTAAAAATCTCTTAGGGCCACCCCTGAAGTATAAACATGAAGAGAAACTATCCCTTGCAGTCATCCTCGCAGTCCAGAAACTGCACCATTACATTCTGCTTTGCATGACTAAAGTCATAGCAGATTCCAGCCCTATGCAATACTTGCTCAGTCGTCGGCAAATTAATGGCAAATTTTCCCGATGGATCGTTATCCTTTAGGAGTACGATATTGAATTTTCAACACCCAAGAGTAAGAAATCTCTCATCCTCACCAAACTTGTCACGGCATTCCCCTCTGATACTACCTGTGCCCCTGTCAATACCGACTTCCCTGATGAACATATCTTCTACATAACTTTAGATGATTCTTGGTACAACGACATCCTCATCTACCTCTGAACCTAAAGGGTTCAGTAACCACCTCTCATGAGATGATCGTCATCGTATTCTCCACCAGGCCCCCTGCTATCTCCTCATCAGAGATATCTTATATGGACGAGGGGTCGCCACCATACTTCATCGATGATTGACTATTAACGAGGTCAATAGAGTCTTGAATGACTGCCATAGCGGTGCATGCGTAGGCCATCTTTCGGGAATGTCCACTGCTCAGAAAATCATCCGAGCAGGTTATTTTTGGCCTACATTATTTCATGATTACATTCATGCCGTGAAGAAATGCGATAAATGTCATCTTTATGCCAACAAAACACGAGCACCACTTTCTCTTCCCCACCCAGTCATTACTGCAGGCCCCTTTTGCAAATGGGGCATCGACTTCATGACTTGTAATCCCCTATCCAACAATGAACACAAATACATTGTTGTCGCAGTTGATTACTTCACAAAATGGGTTGAAGCCATGCCCACCTTCAACAACATCACTGACACTGCAACACATTTTTTCTTTAATCACGTCATATCCCACTTTGGAGTACCACTCCAAATAGTTTCCAACCATGGGAAACATTTTGAGAACGATATTTTTGTTGAGCTCTCATCTTGGTTGGGATTCTCCCGTGAGTTTGACTCACCATATTACCCTCAGTCTAACGGACATGTCGAAGCAGTTTACAAGGTCCTCAAGACCATGTTGTAGCGCACGGTTAACAAACATAAGACCGATTGGCATCATATGTTATTTTCCACGCTATGGGCTTACCATATGGCCATGAAAATAGCCACTAGTTTCACACCATTTCATCTAGTCCATGGGGTTGAGGCCACTCTTCCCATTGAGTGTGAAATCCCCACCTTATGCACTGCAATTGATTTATTACCTAGCACTGCTCCAATGGAGCAGCACTTGCTGAACTTAGAGTCCCTGTATGAAGATCTTAGATCTTCATTATAGAACAATGAGGTAGCTAAAAAATGGTCAAAGTCCACCTTTGATCACCACATCAACCTTCGTTCATTTCACGAAGGTGACCTCATCCTTTCTTACGATATCACTCATGATACCCTCGGTCATGGAAAATTTGAGTCACTATGGCATGGCCCCTACATTATCCAACATTGCCTCACCAAAAGAACATACATCCTGGCCTCTCCCGAAGGCATCTCTCTCAAAGAACCCGTCAATGGGTTATACTTAAAGAAATTTTATGCCTAAGCGTAGCCATTCTACATTAGCTTATTTATTTTATAGTGTTTTTAATCTTTTTTCCATCCCACACATCTAAACTATCATTTGTGTTATTGAAAGATGCTACCTCCATTAGCCTTCCACATCGGTTATGCCGATGGTGCTAGCTGTTGGACACAGAATCTAGCTTCGGCAGCTTGGGCCCTCTATTCCCCCTCACATGAACTTCTCCACTCTAGCGGCATATGTTTAGGTTCAACAACTAACAACCAAGTTGAATACATGGTCATCATTGGCCTCCTCACTGATGCCCATCATCATCATATTCATCATCTTAGCGTCTTTCTTGACTCTCAACTAGTCGTCCTCCACTCCATAGCCGTGCACCCATGTGCAGTTGTGTAGCAAATAGGCATGCATATCATGAGCGCCTTTATCCCCCCTAAGGTTGCACCCATGCGCAACTATCCGAATAACAGGTGCACACCCATGCATGCATATTTCTGGATCACCCACACACTGGGGTCCCCACACCCATAAAATCCCCTGTATGACCCTTCATACAAGCCCTGACCATAAATTCAAAACCTACTTCTATGCAGGATGATAAGACCACTAACCTAAAGCGCGTTGGTCCTGAATCGACTGCCTTGTCCTCTTGGAATCTCCAAATCTCCTCTGAATACCTCTTGTCCAGTCACTCTGGCAACAATTACAAATGAGGTGGCAATGTGGGCCCTACAACTATATATAGGCCTTTCCACCAAACTTCCAAACACCATTCTGCGAGCTTCGGGTGTCCGTTTTCCATCCATCTTCAGCCATGGGATCAACATCCTGTCATCTATATCAAGACAGTTCCCAGGCCAGTTTTTATCCTTAGCCCCTGGGGCACCATTTTTTTCAAACCCCATCCAGGTACGCATGCTCATATTCAAAATTATCAACTAAATGCTTGTATGTTCGATTCTCTTCATATATTGTTCATGTCAGGTATTTGGTTTTTATGTGTACAGGTACTTGGTCATCATACATCAACGCAACCCCTTCAGGTATATACTCAACACTAACATGTAATCATTCCCTCTAAATCTCACTTGTATCTCCAGTCACACCCTCTAAAATTTTCCTTTAGGATCCCCATCTCCGGCTCTGCAGTACCGACACCTCCATTGCATTTTAGGTACTATCACCTGGTAGCACTCTCCCCCACATGAGTTGTCCCATTCATAGCACCCTTTGGAATTTTGACCGTCATGTTGTTTTTCAACCCTTTAGGGATAGGAGTCCCAATAGTCTTACATCATGTCATGAATCAGCCACATACTCCTTCTCCTCATTTTTTTAGTTTTCCCAATGGACTCCCAAATTATCTCTTCAAGGTTTTATTTTGACTGCACCTCCGCAGTATCATGAACCGTCCATTTCATCCACAATCAGTTATTCCCTCTACAAATTTCCCTCCATTTCATCTACCTCATACAGAAACCCACCCATGGGGCCCCCACCTTCCACCAATTCTGCAAGCTAATTTCACCTTAACTAGCCCAACCATATTACATTGGGGCACCCGTTTCTGTATTTGTACACTCATCCCAAATTATTCTTTATTTGTTTGGTTTCTTGTAAAAAGCCTTTGTTTCTAGCATTTACATACCTTTTTGTCATCACCTTTGGTGACCTTCTTCCCTTTTTGGAAAACACAACCCATGTCGCCCTTGGTTAGGGCACTCCTTATCATCTACTCCTGTTGACATCATCCATATACTCCGAGTATCCCAAAGGCCACTTACCTCTACCCTTTGAGTTTGTTCACTTTGTCCCACCTCTAGCACAACTTATCCCATGTCTTGTTGTCCCCCTGACACTTGACCTAGTTGAACGATTGCGGCCACTTATACTTCGCATATACCCCCAACCAAGGGAAATCTTGAGTCTTCATATATCTTGACTTCGACCATGTACCTCCTCCAGTTCTTAACCTCACCTAGTAGATTTCACGAAGCCCTTTTCTTTTGGAAGTCACATCCCCCTTTTGTCGACCTCAGCATAGATTTCCAGAAGGGCGACAATATCTTGACTCTCCTTACCTTTCCAATGAGAGGTCTCATATGGCACAGGGGGAACCACAAATTCCCCCCTACTATCTTTGTCCCCCATAACATTCGACTTCAACACTTTCTCATGTTACGGTGGGTCTTACTTTGTGACTATTGCAGTTATTTCTTATATTTGTCGAAGACCTCTAAACTTGGCTGGGCTATTAATGCCTACAGAATCCGTGATATTTCTTACAGATGTCATTGCCTACTGTTTAGATTATGTTCCTCCTCAGAATTGTCTTCTGCCTTTGTCATGACCACCCCTGAGGGCGCTGTAGTTGTCTACATCAACACACCATTCCTTTTTGAGTTACATGACACGATCATGGGGCATGCCTGCCTCGTTTGTACACAATTTTCTTTTACACACCTCATGGAAGGGTGGGTTCTACAGGTTCCCTTCTCCCTCCAACGGGTAACTCTTGACACCCTCACTATCACTCTCTCTTACAATGGCCCTCTCAGTAGAAGAAATATTTTTGAATTTCAGCTATACGTATGCTCCTAACCTCATCCATCATGGGGCATCTGTTATCACTAAAATTTCATCCACAAATGGTTAGAAGAATCCAGCATCGTCAAACAATTATGAGGTCACCCATGGACCACAATTACCACAAAATCATTTCCAAAAGGTCCAAAACTATATAATCAGTGATAAAATTAAAGTGCGATATGACTACACAGGGCGTGCGTGCACATGCGCAAAACAAAAATGTAGGAAAAGCTCACATGCGCCTGATGCATGTCTGTGGTCACTAAAATCCACGCACATATAAGAACGACACATTTATGAGCTTGGTTAGCCTCCCACCCACTTTTGGTTTAGCTTCCAAGTTGATTTGACACCCAAATCTCAACTAGATCCGAGTGGGTGGCTAGTCAAAGACCTAAAAATTCCCTAATTAGCCTCTTTTCACACTACAAGATGGTTGTACAATACCTCAAAGAAGTGCTATAAAACAAGGCCATGGGTGTACTTCATTTTTAAGAAATTTCATTAGCAAAGTTATGTTGCCACTATTCTCTTGAGGAATCCTCTATTCTCATCAAGAGCATACTAGCACCATTACATTGGACAATCCATCTCACCTCTTGAGTGGATTAGTTTGGAATTCATTCACCATTTTCATTCAAAGTTGTAAGAAGAGCTTATTTGTGGGGGTCCAAGAGCCCTCCTTTGGAGGAAGAAGAGACTCATAGTCCTCTTTCTTCTCAGTGTTTTCTTTCACTAATATCAACCTTGCCATTGGTGACACAAATCTTATTGATTTATTGTTCTTATGTCCTTATGCTCAAATGGTTTAGTTGTTCTTGTATTTCTTAATTTAATTCTTAGTTGTTCTTTTATATTTCTTTCTCTAACCCTTTTCCCTTACAACTATCTTGCTTAGCTAACCCAACTAAGCTTGTGAGCACCTCTGTTTTGCTCACTTAGGTGACAAAAGAGGCACAAAAACAGGTCATGGCCACCAAACATACACTATGGATCCATGCCGATATGACTCAAATCTGAACATAGCCACCAAAAATACACTATGGATCTATGTGTTAAGGACTCAAATTTGAACATAGCCACGAGACATACAATGTGGATCTATGCAACAATACAAACTGAATATACTCCAACATAACCTGAATCTATGAGAAAAGATTCAAGGTCTTCATCTCCACCAATCTATAGTACGAATCTAACCATGTGATTACAGGTGTTGAAATCGAACATGGTAGAAACGACTTGATTACCGGTCATTAGTGTATACCATCAACAAGTGCGAGGGAAATCACCATTAATGTCAATGACTCCCAAGGTACTCTAGTACAATCCAACAAATGTGAATCAATGATCTGAGGTCGAACATTCGATGGAATCTTCCGATCAAGGGTCAATAATGAAAACCCATTGTTGAAAGTGAGGAAACCTATCATTGATGCATGGAAGTTCCAAGGTACAAATTAGTTTCTATGTCTAATTCCTGGATAATGAGTTGAAGTCGACAGGAAAAGACTCGTCAGAGGAGGGCCTTAATGTATCCCACATCAATGACACGAAATAGGTAACAATATTTGATGTAGATCAGAGTAACAAGTGATTCAAGACTGACTCAGGGATGGCCGATGAAATTGAGGGCTTTAAGGACTGCATAAATGGCTAATGCAATAGAAGGATTTCTGGGTTGAACTTATGTTTTGAACATATTGATGACACGACAACTGTCTTGGAAACAATGACTCAACAACAGGGATCATAGACTGATTTGTAATCTTATAAGGAGTATGATCAAGAGATGAGCATATTTTCCAACGTAGACACAAGGTGAGTGAAAGGGTGTCATGTTCAAAAGCGACTCTTCCATGGAATACAAGTTTAGACATATTTCTTTCCCAATTTTTTCCCCCACCATTTCTGTCGAGTACCTCTTTATTTTTACACAAGCTTGAGGAGGATAACATATGTTTGTCAATGTAAGCTCATCCTTCAAATGAGTCCCTCATAGTATATTTAACGAACCCTAAGAAGGAGTGATTCAGTCCCATTATGGGTCTTTCGATGTTTGTTTAACGAGTCCAAAGATGGAAAACTTGAAGTTTTTTCATGATTATAGAGTCTGGAAAAACACTTAAAAGAGAACTCTCTCAGTTCCTTTTTCATAAAGTGGTCATATGAGACTGAAAAAGAGATAAGCTATTTCTCAATAGACGTCTTCTTCAAATACTTTAACGAGCATGAAAAGAACAAGATCGCTCGACAATCTTTTCATGTTTAGAGAGTCTAAAAAGAGCTTAAAGGGAACTCTAGTGTGTTCCTTTTTCGTATAACCTTTATGAGTCCGAAAAAGTGATAAAAGTATACTCAGTTGCATTCTCACATATTTACGAGCACGAGAAAGAACAAACACTAAGATTGGTAACTTATTCTCATGTATTTATGAGCATGAGAAAGAACAAAGACTAAGCTCGGGATTGTTTTCATTTTTACGCAAGATTTAAAACAAAACAAAACTATGCTTGGACCTGGTTTTATTTTTACACAAGATTGAACCAGAGGGAACTATTCTTGAGGTAAGTGGCTTCATTTTTACACAATCTTGAACCATATAAAACTATGCTTGGACTTCCCAATGCATAACACAAGGATGGTTGGTACTTAGCCCCCAGCTTAAGAAACTATCGGCTCTAAATTCATCATGAAGTCTAAAGGATGAAAGCATTACCCCCCAAGCTTAATTTCTTTTAACTACAAAAGCGGATGAAATGAAGTTTCAAATACTATACTTGACTCAAACGGAGAGGGGGAAGTTGTTTCATTTTTTAATGAACTTGACATAGAAATGGGAACTATGCTCGTAACCTCTGTTTCATTTTTTTTAATGAGGTCGCCACAGATACACAAAACTATCCTCATAACATGTTTCATTTTTTAATGAGTTTGAAATTAGAAAACAATGCTCAAAGCTGGTTTCATTTTTAAATGAGCTTGAAATCAGAAAATCATGCTCAAAGACCTTTGTTTCATTTTTTAACGAGGTTGCCTCAGAGATGCAAAAAATATCCTCGAAGTCTCTCTTCTTGATCATGGATTCCAAGAGGACAATGCTCTGGAATGACACCATGTTAAGGGAAAAAACTTGGTCATGGCTTCCAAGAGGTCTTCACTAGAAGGAAGAAACACACTTTGGAAGGACACCATGTCGAGGGTCGCAACAAGAGTAAAGAGATCATTCTCTAACAACCCTATCAAAGAGATCACCATGTCCACTACTAGATCTAAGTCATCAGAATTTGAATTCATGGGAGACAACGCCACATAATTGACATGTGGCAGGGGCGATACTATCTTCATATAAGAACCATTCAGGGAAGCAATCTAGGTCGGGTTAACGAATGAAAGTTGATCAATAGTTACAACTCGTCCATTGTGAGGGAAAGAACAAAAAAAAGAGTAGACACAATAGCTTTCATGGCATAGACATAATATCACCCAAGGAGTAGAGAAAAATCCAAGGGGTCTTGGACTACCATGATGTCAATAAAGACAATTTTCCTTCCCAAAGTTATAGGAAACTGAGGAAGGGTCCCTAAAGGTTGATTGGTTCTTCTGTTAAAAGCTAACAGATTCTACATAACTGATGCAAGTGGAGGACAAACCAAAGCTTGCCAAGAAAAAGAGGAGAAAATACTAATGGATGCACCTTCATCTATTAGTGTCTGAGGAACATCTCAACCACAAACCTATACTGTAATCTGGAAAGGAATGTGAGAGGGAAGATGAGGTCCAGTTAGCACACCCCAATCAAAATGGATGGCCTCATAACTTGGAGGGGGTTCCACAGGAGAAGGAGGAATATCCCCCGGCATGGTATATTTTGTATCAATGAGAAAAACATGGGCAGTATCGGGTTTACTCTCTAGCGGGAGAGTAGGATCGACCGATGGAGAGATCAGATCGACCACTTGGGTTTCATTCTTCAAGGGGAGAATGGGGTCGACAGGTGGAAACAGATTGACCACTTGGGTTTCACTCTCTAACGGGAGAGTGGGATCGACCAAGGATGGGATCGGATCAACCACTTTGTCAACTGGTTCAATTAAGGACGTGACCAGATTGAACACTTGATCAACTAGACTGACCGACAGGGGAACTAGATTGATCATTCCATGAACTATAGGAGGGTCAAGAGTAAGCTTGCAATAAGCGGCTGGAAGTTGAGGCTGTGAAACAAGTATGTCTTCCATGAATTTTTAGGCTTCTTCCATATGAGGGCAAAGGTGAGTTAGATGACTCCCTTTGCATAACATACATGGGAACTTGACTCTACTTTTCTTCTTCTCAACGGTATCTTGACTAGTTGACGGGAGGTCATCAACATGTTGTTTAGAGGCTAATGACACGGGTTGGCGAGGGTGTGTAGACCAAGATTCTATAACCTTGGATACACCAGGGAAATCTTTAAGAAGATGGCTACCCTTACAAAGCTTGCAAGGGATCTTGACATCATCAACACTCCCAGCATGATTGATAGTTACTGGTTGTTTTCCAACATGTTTGACAGTGGTTGGAAGTTTGGATCCTTGCTTAATTTTCTTCTTCTTATTCTTTCTTTTCTTCTTCTTCTTATTTACTGAGTTACTAGCTTCAGAACTTTCACTCGATGAAGAAGATGAAATGAAAGGCGACCTTGCAAGCGAAGAAGGTTAATAAGACCTTACTGGTGAAGAAGGTGAAGGATCAACATGAGGTTTATGCTCTTTGGGGAAAGTGTTTGTGACTGAATCACTAACTGTATTTGGGATTACCTGAGTGGAAAACAACCATACCAGTAATCCAATAGTGAGACCTGGAAGGCTCAAAGTAGTGATGTGAGGAGGACCAATTTTTCCGTAAGAAGGAAAAACAAAAGGTTCCCTGGGAGAAGGGGTTCCTTCATTGGTCATTCTGGGAAGTGTCACCATTAAATAAATATCCAATCTAGAGTCCTCTAGGGAAAACAAATAGGACTTGCTAAAAATCTAGTAAGAAAGCAAGAAAACAAAACCTTCTCACAATGAACGCACTAGTTGGTGATGAAATCCAATGTCGTGGGAACAAAGTAAGAAGGGGCTAAGATAGAGTGGGTGGAAAAGTTACATTGACGACCTACTTAATGGAATTACACCTTGGTGCAAGATCCCACACATAATCATGGGTATACCCTCCAAGGAGCCTGAGTGAGTTTGGCCAACGTTGATTCCAGGTACCGTGAAGACTTTCCACTCCATACTCACCTTGTGTAAAGACCCTAAAGATATAGGCCACTAAGGTTACCAATCACTACAGTGATGCCTGGGGAAATAGTCGACAGTCTGATCCACGTGTAAGGGCAGGGTATCTAGCCCGAAATCAAATTGAAAGGATTCCACTCAT
Organism: Picea engelmannii; assembly: GCA_009831015.1. Classification (NCBI taxonomy): domain Eukaryota; kingdom Viridiplantae; phylum Streptophyta; class Pinopsida; order Pinales; family Pinaceae; genus Picea; species Picea engelmannii. Next base: position 63,207 of record ML792141.1, on the reverse strand, counting down.
CATTGTGGGTATACCTCTCAAGTGACCCCCATAATACACGTAATCTCTACACCAATACCAACAAAGCAGGGTGAGTAACTATGCTAGTTTCAATGCGACCTCCTGATTGACCCTTGTGTGAGAAGGGCTTCCCAGGACAAAATGTAGTAAGTGGATTTAACTGTCCCTATCACAAGATACTATGCTTGTTTGTAGCTTTGGAAAGTTATCTTTCACACCTATTCCAAAGCCCTACAACTAATATAATGTAGGTTTGCTACCAGAAAAGATAAAAATGTCTAATCAATTTTTATAAGTGCTTTATTTTATGGCTATTGTTACTCAAAAGGAAAATGGCGTGGACAATATGGTGTTTCGACGGACTTGAAAGTTATGCAAAGAGATGAAGATGCAATCTTTTCATTTCGATGAAAGCTATTCTACAAGAAGGAGAAAACATTTATCATTCCCAGATGCACAATGTCCCAAAATCTTAAAACTCATCAATATCAATATTCTCAAGAAATGAGAAAAAAGACTGTACACCAATGCACGATTCATGCCCCCCCCGGTCATGAGGGGGGAAATTTTTCATAATTTAAGACCAAAAAATGCCAAGAATCATGCAATTTCGCTACTTCAAATGCAAGGATGCCCCCAATCTAATATAAAGCAAGAAATTAAATCTTTTTGTTTCAAAAAATTCACTAAAAGCAATATTGAACTTTGTTAAAACAAAGAAACCCAAACTAAAAGTTTTCTTTTAAAGTGAACTATTAAGAAGAAATCCAATCTTTCCCTAAACAATTCTAAACTCATGTTTTGTAATTGAAAGATACTCAAAGAAAGAGACTAATCCTTCAAAAACAAAGAAAGCAAAGATGGCTAAAAGCAACTCAAAGAATGTAAAGTAGACTGTAAATAGATTAATATAGGGTCCAAAAGCTCAATCTAGATAATCAAAGAAAAACTGGGTCATCAAAATATGACAAGACCCAATCCAAAAATGTTTACAAACAAGTTCGCATCCTAGAAGTAGAGTACAGTGCGAGAATTAGGTATTCTCGCAAGCTAGACATTGGTAGGGTGCGAGAAGTTCACACTAGATCTAACAGCAGGGTGCGAAAATTAATGGTTTCCACGGTCTATAGAGAGGTATAATGCGAGAATGTTTGTAGTCAAAGAAAATTTTGAAAAAGGACAGGGAATCTCAGTGAACTTATAGATCCAGAGAGTCTGGATGGATGTCCCACAAACTCAGAAACCAGAAAACAAGCAATCAAAGGAAGGGAAACTAGACTAACTAGGAAACAATATGTTCCCCAGTGGAGTTGCCAATTTTGTTATTGGATAAATCGATAGGTGTAGACACTAACTGATCTCCCTAGATCCACCTAGATCTAGAACAAAACACACCACAACATGACGCTTTCCTTAAGTTTTAGATATTGAATTTACTAACTAAAAAGGGATAGATGACATACCATTTAAACGTCGCTTCCTCTTGTCATCACCATCATAGTTCCATTCCAACACTCATACAATGATGATCATGCAAAAGAAAGAAACCAACCAAAGTGATAGTAATAGCATAAACTCAATATAAACCTATGTATGTGATCAAGGAATCATATAATAAAACACAAGAAGATTTATAGGAAAGAATCATATTACTGTATCATATTAAATGTAAAAGAGAGATTACAACCATGGCCTTGATGTCGTAAGGTCCCTTCCAACTGTCCTTCATTCTCCACACACTTCTTGCTCCAAGGATTCTAAGACCATGGATCTGATAGCCACTCACAATCTATCTTGACAAAGCAAATCTCAAAGCCACTCTAACCAAGCTAACAATCCCAATCCAAAAACAACTAACTTTCTCCATGATAGATCCTCTCCTTTTATAAGCTGAAGAGGATAAGGTGAAGAGGTTAGGATGATCCCACTAAATCATGAAGGTGAGTAATATCCAAACCATTCATATGCCACATCACCATGGAAGTTTCTCTTTCTATAAGCATCAAGAAGATGTTCATTTTTCCCATGTATGAGCATTCTCTCACCCTGCTTATAGAGCAACCTGCAAACTTCTCGCAACCCAGCTATGGTGCAGCCTACGTGAATCAGGCATTCTCACACCCTGCCTATATAGAAACCTATGAACATCCTCTTTAATAGGATTTTTACAAAGGAGAATGCAACTTATTTTCTCAGGAAAAGTTCTTCTCTCTTCTTTCTTCAGGAACTCAGGCCATTGACCCCTATGAAGGAAACATATAGGTTTACATCATTAATGGTCATAGGGATGAAAAAAATAATGTGTAACAGTGAGCATAATAGTTAATATATTGAACAATATAATATTTATGTGTACAACAAAAAATCTCCACAAAATTGTTTAAGGCAATTTTCATGTGCAAAGGGTGGATGGAATTGTATATGTATACATACAACAGTTGTCAAGCTAGTTAGTTTCTTGAGATCCTATACTATGTCTGTTCACAATTCTGTTACAAATGTTGCTTGGGTTCTGTGAAAGATCCTTTCTTTAACATATATTTTCTTTGTTATATTTTTGAAGAGCATAATTGGAAATTTCCCTTTATGCAATTGTTGTTCCATTGAGGAAAATAAATTTGAATATGTGTCGAACAATTGTAGCTGCAACATGGAACAGTGTAATAGTTGTGTAAGATAACTGAGATATATGAGCATGTGAAAGTAAAGGACAAAATTGGGTATGGAGAATGATACACCTACCTACAATTTTATTCTACAAGAACATTTTGCAAAGGAAACAAGCTTGACATCGTCTTTTCATGTGAAAGACACGGGTTCAATTCACATAGGGGATAGGTAGGTACTTATTTTCGGGAAAGGTGGGAATATCATCGAGAGAAAGGTGGGAAGGCTAAGGAATTTCGTTATCCAATTGAGGAGTTATATTTCCACTTTGTCACATATGGAAAAAGATGGAGATTTGTAATTCTAGAAAAAATGATAGCTAGAGTTGTGTAGACGACATTGGCATGCACATGGTGAAGAGTTTGGGGAAAAAATTCGAGGAAAATTTAAGATAACAAGGAAAGGATATGCCAATCTCTATGGAAAGTCTGTAGGAAAAGAATGATGAATGAATAATTAAACATTTTACTTGCAATCTGTAAACAATAAACAATAAACAACGAATACGAATGAAACTATGTTATTGAAACTTATCCATCAATGATGAATGAAAAAATCATAGGTCCAATTGCAGGTGGAGGATTTGAACCCTGCAAAGTGAAAAAGAATCTCCAACTATGGGTGCAGGACTCCAACCTTGAAAATTTGAAGCAAACAAAATCATGCATCAAGAAACAAACCTGTGAGAAAGAACCAACAGGTCCAGTTGTAGGTGCAGGACTTCAACCTTTCAAAGTTGAACCAAACAATAATAAGTAGCAGCCAACAAACCAATGAACCAGTGAACAAGTAGAAACCAATGAACCAGTAAAGAATATATGTATCTTCAATCGTGAATAAATTGAATTCCAAACACAGAATAAATATGAAACATATGATGACTATGCTAGTGGTGGTGGACAACAATATTTCCCAAATTCACTACAATATTGTATGCAAAAATTTGAGGAAAAATGTACTATGACACGCCTATTTAGGTAAACATTTAAGGTTGTTAGGAATGTTTAAGGGCCTCGTGCTATGTAAACATTTAAGCTTTTAGGCCTATTCAAGTACCTCAAAAATAGTGTCTAGTCCAAAAATGATCCAGAGAAGGCTAAGAACAACTCAGAACTCGTAGAGGCAACTCAGGGTGCTCAGAATGGCTTTAGCAGATAGAGGAAGGGAAAAAAATTCAAATTTCCCAAAACTCAGTAAAAATGGCATGATCTTGAAGAGCACGTAATAAGCTTTCTAACGACACAAAAAAACGTCAAACAGAGTTATGGATCGAAATATATTCGCGGTCAAAGTTTTGGTCAGGGATGAGTCAACATTCGTACTGCTAATATCAGGATCAATACAAATGACATCATCATCCATATAACTTAAGGGGCAAGTGCAGAGGGAGAAACATGTCATGATGACATCAGCATGATGACATGGTATCACCAGAGGCTGCCACGTGTCACTCATTTTTGGACTTTTCAAGACAACATGTGGACCAATGAAAACGTGCCATGTGGTAGTATTTATAGGACACATGGCATCCGTACACTACGTAGCATGCTGACGTGGAATCCATATGACACGTGGTAGGGTGACTTGGAAAAAAGGTGATGTGGAAAGATGACTATACAATGAGGTGATGTGGGCCAATGATTGGCTACCACGTGGCCCAGTCATGGGCTGCCACGGGGCAGTGTGAAAATGTCCAATGACGCCCAACAACTGAAAATTGAAAAAAAATATGTGTATTAAATATACCGCCAAATATGGTGGCATATTCCATCGCCCGCCAAACTTATCCTCCACTTAAATCTCCGCCAACTGTTATAACAACACAACAAAAGAAATGGGGATTCGCGGGTTGGACCCCAGAACCTCCACCAAACAAATACCTTCAAATAGCCTCCACTAATTGTTGGGCCAATGACCCTTTATTGCATAATCATATGAATTTTGATTATAAAAAGGGACTTCCGCCAGTGTACAAGGGGGAGAACCAAGGGCGCGGATGTACAGAATTGGCATGGATTTCGAGACAGAGCCCAATAATTAATTGCAGGTGTGGGAATGAAAATTGAGGCAAGGTTTTCTTGGTTCTGAAAGTGCCAGAATTGGATCAAGGTGTGGAGACAGTCATTTTTAGGAAATTCAAAGCCACGAATGCAATGGTGATGTTTTTTTTTTATTTGAGCAAATATTTTGTAGCTTAAATCTAGAATGAGGTGGACTTATGTATTTTTCCCAATTGTTTTGTGGAGTTAATAAAAAGGCCTACCCATTTGAGAGCAAGACCCAGAGACGTAGTCCATCCAGGATGAAATCTGTTATCAAAATTTTGAGTTCATATTTCATGATTATGTCTCTTTCCTTTTGAGATTTTCCTTCTTTATGCTGTACTTTAGTTTATGCTCATTTAATACAATTCTTTAATAAGTCACCAGAGGAAAATATATTAGATCATGTTGGTATCATAGTAGTCATCTTTGACTTGAACTATTGAGTATGAATTATTACTAGGGCCAAGCATAAGAAAGTTTAAGGAACTCTTAAGACTTTCAATCTCAAACTTGGTCATGCATCCCGAAGGAAGAAAATGGTAGAAGAGGACAAGCATGATAAACAAGAGAAAAACTTTCGCATAGTCTTCTATCTGATGTCAAACATGGTTGAGAAAATGTACGGAGATTATGAGAAGATGATGAAGATGAAAGGGAAGAAAAAGGAAGCACAGGTATATTGTGATGCTTCGGTAAACCAAGGGGTTGGAGGAGATCCTCCTGAGCCTCCATCTTCGCCTTCAAGTTCTAGTACTTCTTCCTCTGATCATTATGATCATTCTCAACATTCTAACCATAAATCCTCTTCTAAGAAACCATTATTAAATCTTGATGTAAAATTTTATTTACCCATGTTTAATGGAGATGCTAATCCTAAAAACCTAGATAATTGGATTCGATAGGTTGAAGTATATTGTCATGTTCATCATATTGATGAAGAGGAAGTTAAAGTACAAATGGATTATCTTCGGTTGGAAGACATCGCTCTCGTATGGTGGGAGAGAAAGCTTTAGGGTAGAAGTAAGTGTGGTAATATTCTTTCCTCATGGTCGGAATTTAAATCAGAGATAAGGAAGAAAATCTATCCATTAGGGTATTTACATAAAGTAATGATGGAATGAAAAACTTGAAGAAAAAGTAAAGGTCAAACTGTACAAAGTTTCATAGAATAATTTAGGAAGAAATCTCTTGCATTAAACATTCCTTTGATTTCTTATGAAACTTTAATGAATTATATTGGTGCACTTCACAGTTATATTTGTCATACTTTTCTCTTATTTAACACCACTAGTCTTGATGAAGTTTGTGTGCAAGCCACTCACCTTGAGAACAAGGGGAAACATGTTCAAGAAGATCCCATGAAGAAACCTTCCAATTTCCCACAAAATACTTTCAAGAAGTTCAAAAGGAAGGAAAAGAATACCTCTACAATAACGAGAGAAGGAGGAAAGCTATATTGCACTCATTGCAAGAAGAGCGGTCACGATGAAGAACATTGTTGGAAACTACATCCAGAAAAGAAACCGAAATAGTTCGGTGGAAAGGGGAAGACAAAGACCATTGCTACAGTGTAGCAAGATCTTGGTTTTGATTCAGGAGATGAAGGAAATATCACAGTGGTTGAATTACAAGGTAAAGATTCCCTTGATGCTAGTTCAAGTTCCAATAATGAATGTCATGTTGATGAATGAAAGAGCAATGAGTTATTTCACATAAGAGTTGTATCTAAACTGTTAGGATATATTTAGACACTTAGGAGTTAGTTAATATCTACTTGGTATAATGTGTCGTTAGGTAAAAGTGTGTTTCTTTAGTATGCATTAGTATGCATTTGTAGTTAGGAAATCTGATGGTCACAATATGTTCCCAACATAGAGTGATCCAACTGTTCATACTCTCCTCGATCTTAACGACCGTTGATCCATGGCTTAACACCCGATTGTTCCATGATCTCTATTTAAAGAGCATGGAGGGTCATTTTCCAATGATCGATTGTGAGAAACTCTCTTGTAAAATCTCTCTGTAATCTTTTTATTTGCATTAATAAACTTCTCCAAGTGGTCACATTGGCTAGGGATGTGGATGTTTCCCCGTAGGGGTTTTACCACATGATGACATTAGTGTGTTGATATTTGATCTGGTTATGTGAATGGTTACTAAAGGTGTTCATCCTATGTTGGAATACATGTGTTTTCAAACATGGTATCATAGCCTGTTTGAAGACCCGCTCTTGTTGTAGATCAATATCGTGAAGTCGAGTTGCCTCATCTGCATTTTCTATCATTTTCATACATTTTTGTGCTAAGAGTACTATTCCATTGTGCCCAGAGAACTTGTTTCATTCAGGAGCACTTTTCATTTCACTTGAAAAGGTTTCCATTTGCCCAAGATACGACCATTACAGTCAGATCTGGAGGTATAAATCCTGAATACGCATTTTTTAAAATTTTTGCAAAGTTTTATTTTGGTTTGATATTATTTGTTTCTAGGTTGCTAATCTTTTAGATATGCGTATTCTCTTTTCCCCATGCCCTGTGTGATCTCGGAAAATCAGAAACAGATAGGAAAAGGAGCATCTTCCGGGTAAGCTAACTGAGATCTAACCCTTGTTGTCATCGAGAAGCAAAAATATTTTCTTGTGTGAAAAGAGTTATTTTTTAGCACGCTCTCCAAGTCCATCTTCCACAACAACAACAACAACACCCCCAATCCTCCTTCTAAAAATTACAATATGTTTTTCTAGACCATTTGGTTAAAATTTGCCTTATTAAGTAAGAGGTATTGAGTTCAAGTCTCTCTTTTGTTATTTTTTTGAAAAAGTTCATACTAAAATTGTAAAGTGTATTTCTCTTCAGGTATAAAAGTGAATCACTATAAGTAGCTTTGATATTTTTTTAGAGTTATTTATTTTTCATCCAAATTTTCTTTTATAAAGTACCTTCATTGTAAAAGTAATCCCCACTTCTGTTTATAAAAGTGGGTCACTTCATAAAACATCTTACATTATCACATGGTCATTTGGTTACTGTTTATGCCTTTTTTTAAAAGGGCATAACTCTCACATCTGAAGTCTATTTTTAGTGCCATTTTTTTTTAAACTGCATAACTTTTCGAGCTCTTTCCATCCAGATCATCAGTTTCATCTTTTAAATCCATATTATTTGCATATTTAATATAGATTCTACAAGTAATTTTTTTCTTACCAGCACCAACTACTTCCAATGGAAAACTCATATGGAAGATTTATTAAGAAGTAAAGGCTTGTACCAGATTACCTTGGGAAAGGAAAAAGAACCCACTGATGATGATAAAAAATACAAATGGGATAATAGGAGTAACGAAGAATGTGGAATAATTGGAATGTCCATCTCTCCTGATTTAAGGTACCACCTTCAAGAAATTGATGACCCTGAAGAAGCTTGGGCAAAGATTGAATCTGTGTTTGGTAAACTCAATATTATTCGAGCACAACAGTTAGAATATAAAGTACTGATCTTGAGTCCAAGTGATTTTATGTGAATAATGTAAGAGAAAAATGGAGGAAGAGTGTTGCATCTATCTTATTCTTTCTAAGCTAGGTAGTGCATATTATGCTTTTGTATCTACCTTTTATGCCATGAGAGAGGCTCTAGGGAAGGCTTATGAAAAACCCACTCTTGAGTCCTTTTGTGTTGCTTTGATTAGAGAGGAAGATAAGCTTGTACAACTTGGAGTGATAAACACTGTAAGTACCTCCAAAAAAGCCTTAGTTTCCCAGCTGAAAGATAAACCCAAGTATCCCAAGAAGAAACATACTTGCTACAACAACAAGCAACATAAGCGTCCCAAACCTGCTTAGATGACTTCAACTCCTAATCTTGACAAAGGAGAAATATATAAAAATAAGAAGACTGATAGACATTGCAATTTTTGTGATAAAGATGGTCATGACAAGTCTAAATGTTTCAAGAATATGGCAACTTTAGAAGAAGCGATGAAGAAGCACAACATCACTATTGATTCTACTTCGTCTTCTTCTTCTGATGGACATGCAGTTTTTGCTTCTGGTTTCTCCTTCAATACAAATTCTACTTCTACTTCTACTTCTGATGAGTCGCTTATTGATTATGGAGAGCCATATTTTCCACTCTAAATGAATGTAACACCAAGAAAATATTTGTTGGTGATTATAGATCTCTTAGTGTTGAAGGATCTGGAATAGTTCAAGTAGAAAATGGTCATTTCAATGATGTATTATGTGTTCCAAGTCTTTCTTGTAACCTTCTATCAGTATATCAAATCACTCATTCAGGTGAAGGTAAAACCATAGATTTTTCACCTCACCAAGTTGTAATCAAGGATATAAAATATCCTAAGAATGTTCTTGCAACTGGAATTGTTGATGATATTACTAGGTTGTACAAATTTGACAACTTTGGGTCATCATATTTTTCATCAGTTTTTGTTGCTCATAGCGATGACTTGAGAAAACTATGGCATGAGAGGTTTGGTCATCTAAACTATCACTCATTGCAGCAACTATGTAATCAATAGACGGTGACTGGTCTTCCTCTTGTTTCATATAGGGATGGTGTTTGTGCCAGTTGTGTTCTTGACAAACATCATCGAGACAGTTTTGACAAATGTGCCTCTTGGCACGCCTCGGGTCATTTGCAGCTTGTTCACAGTGATTTGTGTGGTCCACTTTCTTCTCCTTCTTTTTCTGGGTGCAAGTATTTCTTAAATTTCATTGATGAATTTTCTAGAAGTACTAGGGTTTACTTCTTAAAAATTAAGAGCGAAGTTATTGACAAGTTTTTGGCCTACAAGGCTCTTGTAGAAAAGAAATCTGGACATCAAATTCAAAGGTTAAGAATAGAAAATGGAGGCGAATATGTGAACAATAATTTTACAAGTTACTGCACTACACAGAGAATCCAAATGAAACACAGTGTTCCATATACACCACAACAAAATGGTGTTGCTGAGAGAAAGAACCACACATTAAAAAAAATAGCTAATTGTATGATCCAATCTAAGGGATTAATTCTAAAGTATTGGGTTGAAGCCATCAATTGTGCAAATTACATAGTAAATCACACTCCCACAAAGGATCTTAAAAATATAACATCGGAAGAAGCATGGACTAAAATTAAACTAGATGTAATTCACTTTAGTTTATTTGGTAGTATAGCATGGGCTCACATTCTTGATGAGAAAAGGAAAGCATTGCAACCTAAAAGTGAGAAGTCTATACTTGTTGGTTATTCTGAAGATGTCAAAGGTTACATACTTCTTCAATCACATTGTAATGAAATTATTATTAGAAGAGATGTTCAATTTGATGAAAATCTCTTGTCTTGCAAGCCTAATTTGTCGTTTCTTCCTTCTTTGGCATGTGAGCCTAATTTGGCAGTTGTGACTTCTTCAGCCTGTGAGCCATCTTCGACGTTTGTGGCTTCTTCTGATCTAGTTTCTTCTTCATATGATGACAGTGAGGATGAAAATCCACCTCCGCCTACTCACCCTCCTCCAGATGAGTCCTTTGAACCTAAACCAGCACCAGCTCCACCGATTCCTAGATGGGTCTGTTTAACATGAGAAGCAGCTGGTGATATTATCAATGATCCTTTAGATCAATGTCGAACACGTTCATAGTTCCAGCGAGCCTCTTCTCTTTTGGCTCAAGTTTCAAAAACTCATGATCCAGAGACATTTGAAGAAGCTTCAAGTCATCCAGATTGGGATACAACAATGAATGAAGAGTATCGTTCTTTAACGGAAAACGATACTTGGGATCTTGTACCTCTTCCAAAAGGAAGAAAACTTGTCATATGTAAATGGGTCTACAGAAGTAAGTATGCATCAGATGGAAGAATTGAAAGACACAAGGATCGGTTAGTTGCTAAAGGATTTTCCCAAGTTGAAGGGATTGACTATAATGAAACCTTTTCCCCTGTAGCCAAAATGAATTCCATCTTCCTTGTTCATGCCCTTGCTACCTCACATAAATGGGAGGTCCATCAGATGGATGTTAAATCTTCCTTCTTGCATGGAAATTTGAAAGAATAAATCTACATGGAACAACCTCCTCGATATGTCCAGAATGACTCTAGCCTTGTTTGTCGCCTTAAGAAATCTATTTATGGTCTTAAGCAAGCTCCCTGAGCTTGGTATGCCAAAATGGACAACTTTCTTATTCATACCAGATTCTCTAAATGCCATTCTTATCCTAATGTCTATACCAATAAAGTAGGAATCCATCTCATATTCCTTGTCCTTTATGTTTATGACCTTATCCTTACTGGTAGTGGCTCAAAACTTTTAAACAATGTGAAAACCAGCCTTAAGAAGAAATTTGAAATGACAGACTTAGGTTTTCTGCACTATTTCCTTGGCCTCCAAGTTTTACAAACCAATGCAGGAATTTTTCTTTCCCAGTCTAAGTATGCTTGTGAACTTCATCACTTTCACATGGATTATTGTAAACCTGCCCCTTCTCCCTTCCAGTCTGGATTCAAGCTTACTGCCACATGTACTTCTCCTACAATTGATGCCACTCTGTACTGTCAGTTAGTTGGTAGCCTCTTATACTTGACTCATACCCATCCCGATATTTCCTTTTGTGTGGGTCTTGTTGCCCGGTATATGAAAACACCCCATGAAAGACATTGGAAAGTAGTTAAAAGGATACTTTGCTATGTCCATGGTACAATTCAGTTCAGGATACATTACAGTTCAGGGGGGACTCCTTTATTGGTTGATTTCACTAATTCACATTGGGTCGGCGACCCTGATGATCGGAAGTCTAATGCAGGTTATGTTTTCAGCCTTAGTTCAGGACCTGTCACTTGGGCCTGTAAGAAACAACAAACTATTGCACTTTATTCAGCGGAAGAAGAGTACCGTGCAGCAGTAAATGCAAGTCAGGAAGTCGTTTGGCTTCGACATATCCTTTCAGAGTTTGGATTCGAGCAACATCATCTGACTAGCCTTTGGTGTGACAATCAGAGTTCCATCAAGCTCGCCAAAGACCTAGTTCAACATCATCACAACAAGCACATTGAGATACACATGCACTTCATCAGAAAACTCATTCATGATCAAGTTATTGAAGTGCTCTTTTTCCCTACAGAAGATCAAGTTGTAGACATTTTCACAAAGTCTCTTACATAAGAAAATTTTTCCAAACTTCGATCTATGTTAGGCATTAATGAAGTTGTCATTAAGGTGGCATAGGCTCTAATGCCTCCTTCCTTCTCCTATTGTGTCAACATTGTAAATCCTTCAATCCTATCCCAAGTTGTTCTTAAGGGGGGATGTTAGGATATTTAGACACTTAGGAGTTAGTTAAGATTTACTTGGTCTAATTTTTCGTTAGGTAAAAGTGTGTTTCTTAGTGTGTTTCTTTAGTATCCATTAGTATGCATTTGTAGTTAGGAAATACAATGGTCACGATATGTTCCTGACATAGATTGATCCGACAGTTCATACTCTCCTCGATCTTAACGGCCATTGATTTGTTGCTTAACACCCGATTGGTCCATGATCTCTATTTAAATAGCATGGAGGGTCATTTGTCGATGATCAATTGTGAGAAAATCTCTTGTAAAATATATCTGTAATCTTTTTCTTTACATTAATAAACTTCTCCAAGTGGTCACGTTGGATGGATTCATGGATGTTTCCCCATAGGAGTTTTACCAAGTGAAAACATCGGTGTGTTGATATTTGATCTGGTTATGTGAGTGGTTATTGAAGGTGTTCATCCTCTATTGGAATACCTATGTTGTTGAACATAAACATACTACGATAGATACATTATTTGATATGGGTTCCCAAGTAAACTTAATATCTGAAGCACTTGTCAAGAAGACATGTCTTGAAATGAAACCTTATCCTCTTTGTTGGGTATGTGATAAAGAAAAACATAATGTTACCAAACAATGTAGGGTAAGATTTGTTATTGCTTCAAAGTTGATTGATGAAGTGGATTTGGATTTTTTACCACTTGATATATGCGACATAGTGTTGGGAAGTCCTTATATTTATGATAGAAAAGCAGTCTTATTTCGTGATGAGAAAAAATACCACCTTACTAAGGGGGGATTGGAATATATTGTTAGAGCTCACAGCATGAGGGTAAATACAACACTTGATAGTGCGGGTAAAATGAAAAGACTCATAAACACTAATAAGAGATATGTATTCATGGTCATTGGAGATAAATATGTTGGGACATCCAATGTTTTCCAAGGGTGTGATACATATCATTGTTAGGACCACATAATGTACCTTTTTGCCCATACTTTTTGCCACTATTATACCCTTCATCACTTGTATTTAGACTCATAATATCACTTCATCTGATCATTCCAAGGTATACAACGTCCTTTCTCATTACTATATGCTTAATCTGTTTTGCATAATATTTTACATCACTTTTGTACTTAACCATTGATTAGAAATGCATAAGTGTCCAAAACTGCAGATTTGCATTCAAGGCCTATTGCTGAAACAAAGAACTGTCCAAGGCCGCCGTTGCTGAAACACAGAACTGATGTTGAAACACGAAGCTGCTACACAGTTCGAGGACGCAGATGCTGAAACATGGAGCTGTCACACAGTTCAGAGTTGCAGATGCTGAAACACAGAGGAAACTGCCAGAACCAACGATGCTGAAACACAGCCACCACAGTCAGCGGTCAACACAGTCGGAGCACAATTCACGTGGTTGAAACAACCCGTGAATTGCGATGCTGAAACAGCATCAGCAATGATGAGAAGAAGCTATTACACCAGCCGTAACAACAATACCTCGTTCAGTTCCTATATTAGCATTCGGTTGCGTGAGAATAGGACATCCTATGCTGATTTAGAAAGAATATCGGATTTAGGATAGGATTCAGATATGCTTTGTAAAGATTGTATCGAAGGGATTTCCTCTTTAAATCAAAGGAAATCACCATTCGAGATATCCAAGTTTTGATGTATTGAAGCAACTCCAGAGAGACAGGACGTATTCTATTCTTTCAATTTGTAATGTGATATTTCGACAGATGAATATAAGACTGCTTTGAGTATCCTTCTCTAGCTCTTCGTCCAGGGGAATCTTGTGAGAAGGGAGGGCCCACCTTCTTCACAAGATTCA
>ML792141.1:1862-13691 GCA_009831015.1 Picea engelmannii | reverse complement strand
CTCCTTGACTCCCTCTCCCTCCTTCTAACACTCTCAAACACTCCCTATCTACCCCCTTCTCTTTATTTCTCCCTCCCCTCTCACACTCTCACAAACTCTCTCTCTACCCCCCTCCTCCATCCCTCTCTCTCTCCCTTGCATTATCTCCTCTCTTTCTCTCCTACATGTACAACCTCTCTCTCTTTATCTCTCTCCTCATTGTTTGTCTCACTCTCACACTCTCTCTCTGCCCCTCTTTCTCTCTCCTTCATATTTATTTCTCCCCACCACTCATTCTACCTCCCTCTCTCTCTCCATATCACTCTCGACCTCTCTTATACTCTTGTTTTATCTATCCCTCCTCCCTCTCTCTCTCCATATCAGTTTTTACCTCTCTTTTTATCTTGTTGTCTCTCTCCCTCCCTCTCTCTCTCAATGTATCCCCCTCCATATGTCTCCCCCACTTCCCCCTCTTTCTCTGTTTTCCTCTATCTACCCCCCTTCCATCTCTCCCCCTTCTTCCTCTCACTTTCTCTATCTTTATACCCCCCCTCTCTGTCTCCCTCTTCCTCACTCTCACACACTCTCTTTGGATTTCTCTCTCCCCCTCTCACACACTTTATTTATCTTCCCCTCTCCTCGTATCACACTCTCACAAAATATCTCTCTACCCCTTCCCTCTTTATCTTCCTCACCCATATCTCTCTCTCTCCTACATATACCCCTCTCTATCACTCACTCTGTTGTTCCAGAGTCTGTACTTAAGGGTTAGAAAGTACAGTGTCTAGGCATCTGAAAGTGGGTAAAGGATAAAGAAGGGGGAAAACATCAACCTTCGGGAAAAGAAGCTAAGACTGATTTATAGGTTGTTTCTGTCTAGCCTCCAACTGTTCCTAGATATTTATATCCCACTCAATCGCGGCCCATGAACATTAAATTTCTACCCGGGTAGTGGATGTTTTAAGAATAGTATAGAAAAAGTTCAAAGTGATATGTGTTTGGTCCAATAAACTGGGTTCAATTTTAGGATGTCCTACAATGGGGACAGTCATAGAGGAACAATAAAATTAAAGGAAAGTTTCAAAGTTTTAGATGTTGTCTCAATTTGTTCATATAAAAGAGAACTATCTGATTTAATGTTAAAGATAAATTACAAACCAAAGGCCTTTTCCAGTAACTGTGTTATCTATTAAATAATTGGTGTGTGTGAAAATGTGAGAAAAACATAAAGTTGTTTATAATATGAGGCTCCTATCAAGGGAGAATCTTGCCTTGTAAATAGAAGAAGAAAAAGGTGAGCAAAAATTTGACGAATGTATAAAATATGAAAATATAAAGAGTCCACAGGTCTTGTACCTGCTAATAGTCGATACAGAGGAAAAGTTGTAAACTATATAGACAGTTAAAATTAATCACCACAGTAGAGGTTTTACTAAATTGCAGTGAAACATTCATCAAACATATATGTGTGAAATGTAATTGAACATGAAATCAGAGAGGAAACAAACTCATAACACAGTTTTGACAGAATCAGGAGTCTTCAGATTGCTTTGTATTAATATTCAAAAGGAGAGAGTCTCTATTACAATGAACCAAAATACGTCCAACCTTTTTTCTTTCTTCAAAGTGTATATTTATACAAATTTCTATATGTTGGAATCTCAATCGTTCCAGAGGTTTTCAGTTACAACAAAAGGAAATTAGTTGTTTCATTTCTTTGTCTCTGTCCTTATTGGTACTAGAAACCTTCCCCTTTGCATGCTCAGTGAAAGTGACTCACTTCTCCACCAGCTGGGATATCAACCTAGAAGGTTATGCTTGATTATTTGCCTCAAAAGTGTAACAATACTTCACCAATTGTGGCAATTTTCCTTCCACCTGTTGGTCTTTGGCACTGATAGAACATAATTGTACACTTGGTTTAATTATCCATTTATCTATTTGGACTATGTCCATCTGGGTTATTTGTGATATTTCAACCAACTCTCTTTCTTCCTTTTCCTTGATATTGAGAAAATGCTTCACTGTATTGATGTGGCCCAGTATCTCAGTGTTGCTTTCACCATCGAAACCCAACCAACTCCCATCTAGAAAACTGAAAGTTTCTTCACAAGATTTTCTCACCTCTTTAGCTTTTTATCTGCCTTTTGATATGTTACGCTCCCATTATTTCAGCAGGATATTACCTCAGGTCTTCTCTGTGATGGAAAACCTGGAGCTACTGCATGTTTCTCTTTTCGTCGTGGCTATAATAGCCTCTTGGAAAGCAACCTGAGTTGCCCTGACTCCCTTTTCTCTGAGAGAGAGGTTTTCCAATACTCGAACAATGAGTTGGCAGTTGTTTTTAATTATTTCCACCTTAACAAGTAGACCTTGCTGAGTTGCTGACACTCTTTTTCTGATTTCTATAGCTTGGGATTGAAATATCCTGATATCAATTACCTGGATTTCGACAAAGTCTAATTTTCCTTGTAGCTTCCCTATCAATTCTCCTTGCTGGAATATCTGTATTTGACTGTTCTGAGCCAGCATCTATGTCTATTCAAGATCGGCTTTGAGCCGCTCTATTTCCTTTTGATCAGCTACTCTAGCTTGCTCTATACCTATATTCGCCTGATCTTTGGCAGCTACCTCTGTTATAGCTAGTTTACCTTCTAATGTTTTGATCAAGTGATTTTTTCTCTTCAGTTGATCCTTTAGGGTCTTGACTGAAAATTGGTTGGCTATAGGGAAAGCTCCCAATGTCCCTTCTATTTGAGTTGCAAATTCCTCTTTTTTCATATCTCTCTCATCAGTTAAAATTTTAAATTTATTGGATACCATGCCTTCCTCTTGATAAAATTCATGTTTCACGATATCCTTTCTCTTCTTATCGAAGAAGAATTCATTCGGTGGTAGCTCTTCCATAGTTATAGGTGTTAATTCTTTGTCAAAAATCCAACCTGCGTCTGGGATCCCTTTTGTGGACTGTAGGGGTGTAATAGTAACGATGGGATTGCCAATCTACTTAGATGATTTCCCCAGAGTAAAAATCGAGGTTGGCTTGCTTGGAGGGTTGGGAGTCTTGGCTTCCTGTTTCAGGCCCCCAGTTTGCTCTTTCTTTTCTTGGTGTTCTTCTCAGTCGGGTGCTGAATCTTTGGAGCCCTCAACTTTCGTTTGCTACACCTCTATGGTCGTTGGGTTCACACCTTGTAATACTGGGGGAAGATAGCTCCGTCGGTGTTCTTGGAATTTGAAAACATCGACCCTCTCTTCGGGTGACAGGGCTTGTATCCAACCCAAAACTTCAGCATAAGATCTCGCACCTCAAAAAATATCATCATGAGGTGAATTCTCTTGTTCAAATCTTTTAAGGCCACAACTAGCCATGTGATTACTCACGACCCTGTCTGGGTCATGTTTCTTGAATTCGATGTGGACCAATTTAATATCTTCCAAGACTACTACCTCGGTCTTTGCATGCCTGAAATATAATAAGGAATAGGTAATTAAAGGAATGGGGAAAGGTGGCCATACCTTCTTTGAAAATCCTTTAAGCTCTTTGCTTATGCCACGAATCATGGTTTGCCTAGAAATTTCATGACAAGCTAGTCTAATAGGTGTAAATAATGGTAGAGCATGCGGAGGAATAGAGGCATCGAAAACCCTGATGTATGAAAATTCTGCCTCCACATACCAGTTGGCCATGCTGCTCAAATTTTCCGCTATGCTATCTGAGATCTTGGGCGGTGGATTACCAAATATGGTGACATGCATCAGTACCATTACCCAATTGAAAATTTTGTATATGCAATCTGCTGCCTTATCCTCCCACAGTTTTGAGTGATAGATATGGATAGGGTCATCCTCAAATGGAGTCCATCTCCAGCTCATAAGAGGGAAAGGTGTCATGAAACAAACAACATCCATTATGCAGGCGACCATAAAAATGAAGGGGCCTTCCCATTTTCTCTCTGCGCCCGATATTCTGTAATTTGGCTAGTCAAACTGTCCGACAATATCTTGGCCCAGTCGAAAGAACATCCTTCGATGACTGTATGCATCAGAGGCACCCACTGGAGAAATAAATGTGTGGTGTCCTCCCTCCCATTTAATTTGCAGTTCATCATCGCTATGTATTTGAATTGTGGTTCCAAAGAAGAGATTGAATAGACACTGTTACTGTCCGCCCTAAACTTCGTAGGGTGTGAGACCCAATCCTTGATCAAATCAAATAATATTTTGTTGTATTGCTCGCATTCCTTCTATTTAAAATCCTCTAGAAACTCGGCATTGTATGTGAAGTTCGGCGTGGATGAAAATTTGTACATCTCCTGTAAGTGTTCTAGTCTAAAGGTCCCAATAGTGACCTTCTACTTGTTAATGATGGTTCTGGTCAGGATATCTACATGCTCTAGCACTCATTGGATCATCTCATAGTAAGGAAGAAGACGTGGTCTAGCCACTACTTTATGCATTTATGCTTGGACAACAATCTTGTATTTGGTGGCCAAGTCGTCATTCTCATTATCGCTGGAGTCATCTAAACAGTTCACCAATTCGGACTATAGAACCTAGGAGATGTATGACCAGGTTCTGATAGAATCAACGCTTCGGGGTGAAGTATTAGAAACATTATCCGAGACTTTCCCTGAACTCTCAACACTTTCCTTGGACACTTTTCATGGTGCCATGATAGAGGATTCTGATTTATCTCTCCTGCGGTAAAAATATGTATACATACAGAAATCAGTTTGCTGAGAAAAGCTTCTCTGCGTATAATAGAAATGAGCTTTGTGACATTGAAGAAAAAGATCTATATCTTTGACCATTTAGAACCTCGACATCCTTATGAACAGAACGGTCAAATCATTTTTAGAGACAGATTTAGCAATAAAAACCACATCCTTACTTGTTGCTTCGCCTCATCTCCAATTAATGCCATAAATTTTGATGGTTCGTGATACAAGTTGGCGCAAGGAAAATTCAAATTTACCTCGTAGACTGTGCATATTATTATTTGTATTAAACATTGATTAAGATGGCTTAGCTTCTTTAATTTTTCTTTCTTAAACTTTAATCAACCTTTCGGTGTTAGCCGTATAGAGAGTTTTCATTCTAACCTTTCGAACCCCTAAAACCCGAGATCATGATGATGCGATCTAGTTAAGCGAAAACGTAATCTGGATTAAGTTTTTAATTAATCATGTTTTTATTAATATCATGACTTCGCGACTTGGGGCTTCGAAGGTATAGTTTCCAGGAAGAGCGTATGCCAAATCGCGAAATCCTGACAGAGTTTAACCATGGTCAAAAAAGTATTTCACCCCTGACACTAACCCGGGTAACTTATGTAAAAGTCTCATGGATTCGCCTATCAAAGTTATGATGGTAAGGTTTTTGGAGAGTGTGAATGCCGAGACACGAAATCCCGACAGCACTTGACTAGGGTTTAAGGAATTTTACTCTCGACTTTAACCTGAGGTAATATTTTAAAATCTTTTCGCAACTTCGCACATTGGGGCTTGTAAACCATGTGAATTGTAACTCCCGATGCATGATATTCCAAGGTACAAAAAGTGAGGACTCTTGTTTAATGGTTAAAGGTAGTAATTTAGGAGTATAGAAGCCCTTGCCACTTTACATGTCAAGATTACTGAAATTTTTTAGTGGATAAATGTCGTGAAATAAAAGACAACTTAAAGATCACCCTTGATTTTCAAAATTACATTTAAATCGGTTAAAAAAGGCGGCTCCAACATAGGCTCCAACTAGGGATCTTGTCTTTCTGGAAGATGGGAAGAACAGTAGACCATGTGCCTGTATTGGGTAAATGGAGTCATTGGCTTTATTCCTGCAAGACTGTTCTTAAGAAGGGGATATAGAGGGGAAAAGAGATTTCGTCTTTTACTTCTGAAAAGCTTTGCAAAACTCAGATGTTTTTTTAAAACTTAGCTGCAGTCCCTTTCATGACTTTCTCCTTCTCGTTACTGAATTCAGGTCTGCCTTAAGATGATCAAAACAGTCCTAAAAAATCCAACATATCTTGTGGCTTTTGGCTTGCATCAAAGGAAACAAATTACATGTTTTTAATCAGGGAGCCCTGTCTGAACTCGGGATGCAGATCCAGTTTTGGAAAAATTGGTTACCAGAGTAGAGTGAGATTCACGTATAATAGCCTTACAGATATCTCAGATATTATTTCACTACTAGCGAGCCTATTCAGTACCCTGTTGAAGTTATCTAGCACTTTTTACTAAATTTCCTTTCACCACTTCGAAAAATATTTATGCATTTAAATGCTGAGACGAGGGCAATCATTTATGAATTTCCTTTCATTGTCTTTTTGGACTAGATGGGGGCAATCATTTCTGAATTTTCTTTCACCATCTGTCTTATAGTTTTCTTTTTAGAGTGTGAAGTGGAGGCAGACAGTTGTATGAGGGATGATATCTGTGTAATATTTTGTAGTGGAGGTCTGCCAACTTACTTTGATTACTCGGTACCAACCTTCCCTTAACTTTCACAACACCTTATCTCGCAGGGAAAAAGGGAAAGATTAATTTCTAGGGGTCTTCTTTCGAGAAAGCCTCAATCCTTCGAAATTGTTGAAGAACCTAGAATAGTCAGGATCAACCTATGCATAACTTTGTTTAGTAGGAGACTGAGGAGTTGTGAAGACCAACTTACTTTCCAAAATCTGCTTTGCAGCTTTCAAAGTTAAAGTGTAATCTCTTCTCCCCATGTATGCAAACCCGGAAAGATGCTTGGATTTCCAAGAAGGTAAATCTAAAAACAGAAAGAAGGGTGACGGATAGAGATCTGTAAACTGAAAGACAAGGGTCAAAAATTAAACTGACTCTTGAAATCCCTTTTCAGAGAGGCTTTACTTTCTCTGCTTATTTTAACTACCTCCTATCTTTATTTTAAGTGAAAATTCTTAGGACCCAGAGCGAGTAGTTGTTCTTTTAATAACCAGTCAAGAGAAAACATTATATTCATGAGACCATTATGGCGTTTTGAAGATATTTGTTAAAAGAAATAAAATTCTCAGGAATTCATACCTTTACCTTACCATTTTATAATAACAGAAAACCTTTTCTATCACCTGTTTTGGCGAATTTATTTTCCAATATATGACCTTTTGTTTGCCCCTTTCACTCATTTGAGCTGCAAGATGGAATCCTGAAAGGGACAAATACGGAAAGTATTAGGCTTTTGTTTTTTTTAGTTGAATGTATTGAAAATTTCGTATTTCTATTTCTACAAAAATCATTGACCTGATTAATTATTGGTGAAAGTAAACTTACCAAAAATAAATTATGTAATAAAAAGAAAACACAAACCGGTATATATAGTGGAAAATTTTTGGGAACCAGTTATTGCATATAATGTTTTAAATAATGCCAGTTGACAGGGGAGTTGAAAATTTTACTGTCCAAATTTTCTAATAGAAACAAATTCTTTCCTTTGGTAGCTATGACTCTGAATGGTCCATACCAAATATGATCAAATTTAATGTGTTTTGCTGAGTCTTCCTTCCTAGCATCCCATCTCAAGATCAAATTGCCAGGGAGAAACTCTTTGTCTTTTGCCTTACAGTCAAATAACGTTTTCATATCATCCTGGTATTTCTTCAACCTTTCGTCTACTTCGCCCCTATGTTGTTGCACTTCCATTAGCTAATTTATCCTTCTAGTGACATGATTTGGTTCTTCTTTCTTATCTTTCCATAATTTCATCACGAGGAGTGCTAGATTTATCGGTAATACCACGTCGGTCCCATACACCATTTGGAAAGGTGAGGTGATGATAGATTTTTTCGTGCCTATCTGATTTTCCCATAAGGCATATTTCAAATGCACATGCCAACATTTTTTATTATCATCCAACACTTTATTAATTACATTTATCAGACTCTTATTTGAAGACTCGGCTAGTCCATTTCCTTGGGGATAATAAGTCGTGGAATGACTAAGTACAATATTGTATTTCTGGCAAAAGTTGATCATAGCCATAGATTTGAAAGCCTGGGCGTTATCTATGAATATTTTTTGGGGGCAGCTGAATCTAGACAAAATGTTGTCTTCTAGGAAGTCTATTACCACCGAATTTGTTTCCCTTCTGGATGGAATAGCCTCCACCCATTTAGTGAAGTAATCTATGGCAGTCAGGATCCATTTGTGTTGAGCGCTAGAATGGGGGTTAACTTCGCCTATAAAAGCTAGTCCCCATTGCTGGAAAGGGCTTCCGTTTTGACTGGAACCAATGGTAGCACTGGGAGTTTATGCTTGCCTACAAACAATTGGCACAGGTTACAGGCTCTGACTTTGGCATTTACGTCTGAGAAAATTTTTGGCCAATAATACCCTACCCTGAGGATCTTATAAGCTGTCGCCCTCCAAGAATGGTGTCCCCGATAGACTCCCTCATGAAATTCACTTATCACCCTCTCTGTTTATGATTCGACTAAACAAACCAATAGGAAACCTAGTGGGTCCTTCCAATACAATTGATTTTCTGATATACAGTATTTGACTACATGTAATTTTAGCGTTCTGGCTTTGGATGGGGATAAATCACTTGGGCATTTCAATGTCATCAGGTATGACACTATGTTTTTGTACCATTCTGATGAGACAAACTTCTCTTCGATTCTGATTGCACTTGTTGGATCATCAAACTCATTCATGTACACACCTTCTTCATATCCCTATAGTCCATTTATACTGAGAGATCTGAAATTTGATTCTGCTAAGAGTTTGGCCAAACCTTGCCCTTTTACCAATTTCGTTGGTTTTAGCTTCAGGTCGAATTCTTGAATTTTGGCAAGCCAATGTCCCCTTTTTCCATCACTATCAGATTGAAGCAAAATATCCTTTATAGAACTGGTAGGTACATACACAATTATCTTGGAATGAAGCACATAGGTTCTGAATGGTTTCAATGACTTCACCATAGCATACTCTTGCTTTTCCATTATATCGTATTTAAGTTCTACATCTCTAAGACTCTTTCTAAAAAGAGATATCGGTTGTTTGAAACCTTCTTCGTTTTTCTGGAGGAGTACCGCGGCGATTGTGTGTTCAGAGGAAAATGAGAAAATAAGAAAATCTTTTAGATAATCAGGGCTTCCCAGTACAAGTGCCTCGCTTATGAATTTCTTGATGTGTGAAAACACCACTTTGGCTTCTGCTGTCCATTTCACTTCGATGTTTTTCTTTAGCATATCTGTGATCAATTTCACAATTTCAGCAAAGTTTGGAATAAATCTCCTCAAAAAAATTATTTTTCCTAAAAATGACTGAATTTCTTTTACATTCCTAGGAATATTTATAATATCTATAGCCTCAACTCTTTTAGGATCGATTTTAATACCATCTCAAGACACAATATGGCCCAAGAGTATACCTTCTTGCATGGTGAAGTGGTACTTTTTGGGATTCAAAGATAGACCAAACTTACGAAATTTCTCAAACGTCTGCTTGAGATGTACCAGATGATCTTCATCAAATTTAGAAAAAATAGTTAGATCATCAAGATAAATGACCACAAATTTATCCCTTTCACCGATGAAAGCAATGTACATAGCACGTTGGAAAGTAGTGTCTACATTCGTTAGACCAAAAGACATTTTATCATACATAAAAAGTACCCCAAGGGGTAGTGAAAGTTGTTTTCTCTTTATCTAGTTCCCTTACGACAATTTGATTATACCCAGAGAACCCGTCAATCATTGACATCCTGTTTGCCCCAACTACCTTTTATAAAATGTGATCCATTTTGGGTAGAGGGTAGTTATCTTTGAGGGAGTTCTTATTCATATTTCTAATGTCCACACACAATCTAATCTCCCCACTCTTCTTTCTAACCAGGACTAGGTTTTCTACCCAATCGGAGTATCTAAGAGGTACTATTATTTTTGCATCCAAGAACTTTTTAACTTCCCTTTCGACCAAAGGAAATAAAATAGGGTTGATCTGTCTGAGATTTTATCGAAAGGGTTTGACACTAGGTTTTAGAGGTATCTTGTGTTCGATCACAGTGGTGTTATAGGTTCTCATCTCTTTGTAAGACCAAGCGAAAACATCTTTATACTATCCGAGCAAGTCTTTATACTTGAGTTTTACCTCAGGATGAAGGTACTTTGATATTTTTACCATCCTAGGTTCTTATTTGATCCCTACATCACAGTCTTCAACCTCCTCTGGTTGGGGTTGTAGGGTGGATTTCAAGGGTATGTCATTCTGATCAAACAGTCTCTCCAGGGGGATTAGTCCTTTCAGAATCTGATTATTCTTTAGAACCAGCATGTGATGATTTGCAATCTTTTCTTGGAACTCTTCAGGGTCCTATCCTTCTTGCATGATCCATGTGTGGTCATTTTGATTCTCTTGATCAATGTGAGTTTCAGAGAAGTCACCCATTGCTTCGAGGAACTTCCTGATCTGTTCGTCATCCTTGAAAACATGCCAGTGTTGTATGTTGTTGGGGATGGATGGTCTGTTCCTTACCTCTATGTGGTATTTTAATTTAAAATTTGTAAGGGGAGCAAAAGTTGAGGCTGCCTTGGCTAATGAATTGGCCTGCAAATTTTTGGCGTGTGGGATGAAGTGGATATTTACAGATGAGAAGAAACTTTTCATTAGATCTGTTAAGCCCTAATATTGTCTCATTACCCCTTAATTGGGGCATATTTGATTAGTAATTTTATTTATTACCCCTTAATTGGGGAACATTATATTAGTAATGTTATTTTATTTATGTCGGCTTTAGGCCATTCGTTGTAATTATACCTCCTAGTCTCTTATATATACCAAGGAGACATTTTCATTTTGAATTATCTTGTACTTGAACATTTAAGTGGGGTAAAAAGAGGTTGCCGCCTCGAAGAGGCTTATTATCTGAAATTATCTCTTTTTCAAGGCATTGAGTACTTTTCCTGAGGTTTTTCTATGCTATATTGATGTTTGGTTCTTAACATATGGTATCAGAGCTCAAGGTCTTGGGGTTTCGCTGCTACATCTGAAACACCGTGGAATTTTCTCCATAACTTCTTTTCTACAATGTTTCAAAAGGAACATATTGAAGGATATTTAGAAGACAGACCAAGGTATGTTGGGTTCAAAATTCATCTCCTGAAGCCTTATACTTTTGGAGATACAAACTGTACAATATACAGTTCTGGAATCATCCTGAAATGAGTCATTGTGGAATTTTCGCTATAAAAACATCTCTGTAACGTTTCAGACATAGAAATCTGGATGACATTTACATACATTATTAATGTATCTATGGTTAAAATTTCATCTTCTGGGTCATCTTAAATTTGTACATACACCCTGTGTAAGATAGGGTATCTGACTAGTCCTATTGACTAGTCTCAAGAAGGTGTTCCAGGTAAAACAATCATAACTTCTTTATAGAGTATACAAATTGCGTGGGACTAGTTGCATTGGATCGTGGACAGTATGTAGTATTTTGGGTGTGAGTTTTATAATTTTATATCAATTATTTTTTGTGGATCACATTATACAAGTGATATCTCCTGGAAAGGCCAAAAATCGGAAAGTTGTGGGGAATTTACCATAAATTCCATTTGGAACATCCAATTTTGATAAGAACTATGGCATTGTAGAGAATAAATATCAAAGAAATACATAAGAGAAAGTTTCATACCTATAAGGGCCAAAAATTGGGAGATACAATAGAAGAAACATTGTCTAGAAGAACCACCTCAAAATCAAGGTTCAAAAGTGATACTTGGCCAACATGCCACCCAAAAAGGGAACTTCTACACCAAATAAGCCTCCAGAAAATCCTACTTGGAATCTTGATGAAGGTGAAGAAATGTGTAGGGACATAAATGAA
>ML792140.1:599531-634353 GCA_009831015.1 Picea engelmannii | reverse complement strand
ATCCGCAAAAGGGGATTTGGTCCTTATACAATTATCGACATGATTAATCCTCAATGGGGATTAATCTAATAACAATAATAATAATAATGACCTGATTAATCCACAATGGGGATTTAATCCAATAACAAAATAATAATAATGATGATGATTAATCCACAATGGGGATTTAATCCAATAACAAAGTAATAAGAATGCTCTTCGCAGTTACATTATTTCAATAGCTACAAGATTAGAAACCCTAGCTACAACTGCAATTGTGCTACAACGAGCTTGACAGAGAGTTTTGGATCTACCTTCCAGTGGTTAGATTGTTTCGAAGGTGGTGTGGGTCCATAACCTGTTAGAATATTGTGCTTGTTTCACCATAGACAATGCTACACCATTGTCACCCAACCATAGGCACAAAGCCACCCTCGAGCACCTTAACCTTTGCTAGATAGAATGATTTTGGGAAGCCACACTTGAGCCAACATATAAACCAAGAAAGTGCACCTTCTAAAAGGTAGCACACAAGTAAGAGTACCAAAAGGATGAACAAGAGTGCGTTGCACCACTGCAGTTGTTGTTGCTCCTCTTCCAGACTTGTGCATTACTTTTGTTGCTACTGCACTTCTAAGATATACACACCAACTAAGTGAGTGTGTATTTACCAAATGAGCTAAAGAACCTTCTATTTATACTAATCTGGCCAAGTGAATAGGTGTCTCTTCAAGCATGTCCGACCTGTCCCTTTCTGCATATAATACTTCGATATTACTTATTCTGTTGAGTTGACTTGTCTTTCAGGTTTTTCACACATTTATTTAGGTTTTCTCTTACTTCCGGAATATTCTATTCTAGTAAAAGGTTTATCCATGGATTTTAATACCCCTCAGAGCTACCAAAACATCAATAGTTAGGTCCCTGACATGCCCTCCCCCTTAAAAAATAACCTTGTCCTCAAGGCTTGAGATGAGGAATTTTTTTAAGAATGGTAGTTGGCTCCCAGGTGGCATCTGCTTGAGTTGTATCTTTCCACTGTACTAACACTTCCTTGATGGTGTGTTTATGGAGACAATGCTCACGTTGTTCCAAGACTGCTTGTGGCTGCAACCAGATGGAGCCTTCTTCATCCAACCCGGGGAGGCTTTTTTGAGTTTGGAACTTAGTTACAATCACCTTATTTAAGCAGGAGACATGAAAAATAAGATGGATCTTAGAATGACTGGGCAAAGCTAAATGATAGGCCACTTGTCCCATGCACTTGAGAACTATATAAGGACCATAAAATTTGGGTGCCAATTTCTGACAATGTTTGGCCTTGAGTGAAGTCTTCTTATAAGGTTGTAGTCAAAGAAACACCTGGTCTCCATCAGCAAATTGACATTCAAAGCGACCTTGATATACTTGTTGCTTCATGTTATTATGATCCATGACCAAATTCTCTTTGAGGGTACGAAGAATAGCTTCATGAACTGTAAGAGTTTGGTCAACCACCTGGACCTTCAAGACACTAGGTATGTATGAGAGAAATGAAGGTGTATTTTGTCCATATACTGCTTCAAAAGGAGTCATGTGAGTAGTTGTATGGTAAGAAGTGTTGTACCACCATTCAACTAGTGGTAACCATTGAGCCCATTGATTTTTTCTTTCAGATGCAAAACACCTCAAATATGTTTCCAAACACTTGTTGACAATTTCAGATTGACCATCAGTTTGGGGATGATAGGTGGTGCTAAGATGCAATTGGGTGCCTTGTAACCTAAACAGTTCTTGCTAAAAATTGTTGGTGAAAGTGGGATCTCAATCAGAAACAATAGAATGAGGCATGCCATGAAGCTTGAAGACATGATCCATGAAAAGTTGAGCCATAGTGGAGGCGTTAAATGGGTCTTGAAGAGCACAGAAATGAGAATACTTGGAAATACGATCAACTACCACCATGATGATTGACTTATTTCCCGATTTAGGTAATCCAATAATGAAATCCATAGAGATACCCCTCCAAATAGCGAGTGGAATTGGTAGCAGTTTTAGTGCTGCGGGAGATTTGGTTGTTTCTCCCTTGTTGCATTGAAAAACATCACATTCTGCCACAAAAGTGCAAACATCATGTTTCATAACATCCCAGAAAAAAAGAACGTTTGACCCGATCAAAGGTTTTGGTAAACCCCGAGTGACCCATTGTGGGTGCAACATGAAGCTCAGAAAGCACCATGGATTTAAGTTTTGACTGTTTACTTAAATACATATTGCCTTTGTAGTGAAGCTCAAAATTGTTCCAAGAGTACCCTGGGGAAACTGGAGAATTGGCTTGTAATTGTTGGATGTTCTAGGAAAATTCCCCTATGGATAGGTGAATGTCCTCTTGGATCTTAGACCCCTATGACCAAGACAGAAATGTGATAACTTTGAACACTGACATTCCTTTAATCATAGCTAAACTAGTCAATAGAGAAGAGGAAGAAAGTACGAGTACCTTTTTATGAAGTTTTTCCTCGCTCAGTCCAAGTTGAGCTTGATCTCTAAGTCCTTCAATGAGTCCTACAATCCAATAAACAATGAAGACAAAGCATACTTCCTATTCTACCATGATTAGTTTAAATCTAGATTTATCCAAAGAGACAAGTCCATGCAAATGTACACCAACTTGAAGGAAATAGGACAAGAACATGTATTAATGAGAAAAAAACAAGGTGCTTACAAAATGTAGATGCAGATGTAGTAGCCTCACCAAGGTCTCTTTGTCCAACCCCTTGCTCGAACGATCCATGATCAAAATGGAAATACTTTTCACTAATTATTCTCCTCCTTTTCACCATGATAATGCCTCCTTATATAGGCTTTGAGAGGCTTAACCACCTTATATATTATTGGGATAAGTTGAGGATATGTCTCTATTATTTGTGGAATTCCCCTTAGATCCATCCTTGGACTTGGATTCGAACTAAACTGACTCTGATACTTCTCAGCTATCCTTAGAGATAAGGGGGATTTGTCCCCAAGATTTTCTCAATAGATCAGTGCCCCCTCAAAGTGGTCCATAGAGCGTTGCAGTGCTCCTTGCTAAGAGGGAAAGGAGCGCTAATGCTCCTTGCAAGTGGGCAGGGGAGCGTTGATCTCCAAAAATACTTTTAGGATAGTAATTCTTCAAGGTAAAATCTTGTAAACTTCGCCAAATGATATATTTTCTTCTTCTAACAAGTCTAAGAGGATGTCCCAAGTGTTCTTATAATGTCATCTGTGATGCGACACATGTGAGGCGAACATATAACTTTTATGACACTTACGACACTTGCGACAATGACAATGAGACATTGTCGAAGTGAGTAATTTTGACGTGCAATAGATTTCCCCCCAAAGTGCGAGGTCAGAAGACATAAACTAATTATTGAAGTACTTTGTATATTGTTCGAAGCAAGGGTATCGAGTCGGAGAACCTGGTAGAAGCTGCAAACAACCATCAAACAAATGTTATGACATGTTTCAAACCCAAGGAAGGCATACCTATGCTTGAGTGATAAAGGACTTTTTAAGGTATGGCCGCCACAAAATACACTGCGGATCCATAATTATACTGACTTAAGAGTAGATCCATCGAAGATACAATGTGGATCTATACTTCCATGACATGAACTGATCATAGCCACGAGAATTACACAGTGGATATACGATATGACAAAACATAGCCACAGACCAATACAAAGTGGATCTATGCGATGATATATATATCAATGTGCTCAAATGATCTCCTTTCGTAGCCTGGGTAAAGTAGATTTCATAGTGAACACTCAACCCAGGGTATTCTTACCAATCCCGATGTGGCACGAATCTAACCATGTGAATAGATGTTTTGATTTTGAAAATGGTAGAAACCACTTGATTATCGGTCAATGAGGTAAATCCTTAACAAGTGCAAGGGATATCACCAGTGATGTCAATGACTCCCAAGGTTCCCCAGTACAATCCAACGAATGTGAATAGATGATTTGAAGTCGAACATTCGTGGAATCATCCGATCAGAGGTCAATGATGTAAACCCATTGTCGGAAGCAAGGAGGCCTACCATTGAGGCATGCAGGTCCCAAGGTACTTAATTGGTTTCTAAGTCTAATTCTTGGATAATGTCTTGAATTCAACAAGAAAAGACTCATCGAAGGAGGGCCTTGATGTATCCCCCATCAACAACACGAAACTGACATAAATATGTAAGATGGTGAATCAAATGAGTATGGACTGACACGGGTAATGAAATTGGAAATTTCAGATGGTTGAATCTCGAGGTGGATACTTCCCTTGAACACTGAGGCACAAATAGCAGAAACATGACATGGACCAAAATATGATGCAGTAGATACTGTGACTTTCGTTGGGTGACCCAAAAGAGTAAAGAAACTCAAAGGATTGGTTCACTGTAGAGGTTCAGTAGGTTGAAATGTATGTGAAGACAATGTGTCATGTTCAAGGGCGACTGCAAGAGTGACCTGTGATGTTTCCAAAAAATGGCTTGGCTTGCTTCCTTCAATTTTTTCCCCATCCAGATAAATGAGTACCTCTTTTTATTTTTACGAGCTCAAGGAGGATAACACATGCTCGATATAAATCACCTTCAGTAAGTCCCTCTTCATTTGTATAACAAACCAGAAGAAGTAAGGGTTCGTTCCCATATGGGTCCTTTGCTGTGTAATTTTTAACGATACCAGAGAAGGAAAACTCGGTGGTTTTTCATATTTAAAGAGTCTGAAAAAAACTTAAAGATAACTCCAAAGTTGTCCTTTTTTGTAATATTAGTCTCCAAAGTCTGAAAAAGAGATAAATTTCTACTCGGGAGATGCCCTTTCAAAACCTTTTAAATGAGTGTGAAAGGAAGCAAGATCACTCAGCAATATTTTCATGTTTAGAGAGTCTGAAAAGAGATTAAAGGAGACTCTGGGAGGTTAATTTTTCGTATATCCTTATGAGTCCAAAAAAGAGATAAAAGTCTACTCGGTTATGTTCTCATGCTTTTTTTAGCATGAGAAGGAACTAAGACCATGCTCGTCAGTGTGACAAGGTTAAGTGGAAAAATACTACTTTGAAACCTGCAAGTGATGACAAATCTGCATTCCAAGGTATTAGTGACATCTCCGAAAAAGATTTTAAAACCCAAAATAGACTCTAGGTTAGAAAAAATGAAACCTTTAACAATGAAAATAGGGAAAGAATGTTATTTACCATTTCATTTGTGCAAAACTCCTCTAGCATTGGTAATTTCGACTTCGGAGAGCAATTTTGAAGTTGTTGGCATTAGAGCTACAGTCCACTGTTTTCACTTTTGTTCGGATCAGGTTGGTCTTAAACTCTTTCTAATCATTTTGTACGATTTAGAATTTCATTTTAGGTAATTTTTAGTCTCATTCTGGGTTCCTTAGGAAGCCCTAGGCATCGAACCATATCAGTGCTCCCTCAAAGGATTGAGGGAGCGCCGACGTAGAATGAAAAACAAAGTTGATATTTAAGCTAAAAAACCCCCAAAAATTTTCTTTGATGAGATGATTAATGGCTTTTAATTGAATGTTCTTGCAGTTTTCATTGATAAAAACCATGATTGTATGGAAAGAACATGAGCACGAGCTCGATGACATAGTTGCGCTACAAAACCCACAAACAAGGGCCACATTGAGGAATTGTGGCCTCCTCAAATACTTTAAATTGAAAAAGATGAAGGAAGTCTTGCTACTTGAGTATATGATTGGGTTGTGGGACAACATCGAACAAGAATTCTAGATTGGGCTACAAACACTCAAAATCAAGCTAGAGGATGTATACTTTTTTACCAGCTTCTCGAAGAGAGGGGCTCCTATCATTTTTTCCGGACAACGGGAAACTCCTGTGCCTGCCGAGGTATATGTGGCAGATCATTGTGTTCAGGGGTCGCGATTGGTTTGAGGCTGAACTGTGATTAAAGAGGTTAGAGATTTGACACTATGATCCATTTTTTTTTCCATAACAATTTGGCGGGTAACACCAGTGTGCATTTGGCTTCTAAATCCCAAATGGATTATGCTCTACAATGCATGGAGCCAAGGTTGTTCAACTGGAGTGCATCTTTCCTTCACAGTGTGAAGGATCAAATTAAAAAATGCAGTATTGGGAATGAGAAACAATTTGGGTATGGTTCATTTTTGGTTTCATTCTTCCTAGAACGGATACCTCAGATGCAATCGCAGATCACATTGATGGCGCGACTGGTGACTGAACCATGAATGGAAAGGTGGGCGAGTTTGTCTCCAAGGTTGGGAACCGACTCAGAATTTAAGTTCACAGCTGACTTCTTTTCTTGGTTGAGACATCAGTTGATCGTCATTGAGGACTTTCCATACACCAAAGTAGATTTCCGAGGTAGCCTGGACTTAGCCCTTCCAAGGGGTGTATACTGGTATGCGTCAAGTATGAAACCAAAACCTCGTCAAGTGTTTTTTTATTATTTTTATATGTACACAGAGGGGTTTTTAACAGATGCATTGTTTCACCATACAGACAGATGTGCATCACGTCCGACAGACATGTCGGCACTAGGGCGTCGCAGAGACGTACAGATTTTCATAGAGCATGAGGTAGTGGTGGGTGGCCTCCAGGAGGTCGAGAGGAACCTTCGTGGTCTTACGATGGGTTTTCCTCCTCTCAAGAGGTGATATGTACCCCTACATTTGCAGAGGCATACAGTGGGGGTTCCTGAGATTCTGAACCACCTACTTCGACAAGTGGCTTGTTTTGTGGTGTGCTTCTCAGAGCACAACGTGGTGCAGGAGGATTAGGATCATATAGATGTTTTTATAGTCTTTTTCATGATAATATAATGGGCATGAGGGCCCAGATATTTCCCTTCTATGTACCTTTTTGATGTAAACAAACTTTATATATATATATATATATATATATATATATATATATATATATATATATATATATATATATATATTGCCAATGATGTTGCAAATAATCTTTTGTGATGTGTTTATTTTACATGTGATTCATTTTCTTTATAAAAATTCATCTATGCGCAAGATACTGATCCAAAATACAATTTGCTAGCAAATCTGAAATTGTGTTAAGTTCTCTTGGTATGTGTCTGTATTCTATAAATTCAAACATTCTTTCAAGACGATGAACTCGTAGGTGGAGACGCAATAGAATAGGACTGTGAATGGCGTAGACTCGATTAAGCTGACAAACCACGAGTTGAGAGTCTAGGTTAATGATTATATGAGATACACCTAGGAAGGAGGCATCGGTTAAAAATCCAATGACAGTGTGATATCCTGCCATGTTATTGGTTGTGATAAGGTGGTTCTTTCAGATTCCTGATGATGGACCACATTTGTTTGGTCTGAAACGTCGAATAAAAAACTGATGCAATGAATCCGAAAGAACCACCTTATCATAACTCCAATCACAAAAGTCTTAGAATTGAAATACATTATTGGTTTTCGATCCTAGGAAAATGCCTCCTGAACTCACTAACTCATCAGAGTGGTAAATGAACCAAGCTACAGAAGCAATGTTCTGGGTGTGTCAACTAGCGCCATCCGCAAACCTGAAAAATATAGGAAAGGAAGATGTCATCTACGCATGCAATCACGAGAAAAAGTATAAGTGGCTAAGACAAAACTCGTACACGCAAGAGAAAAAGACACACCAAAAACTATAGTACAATAGTGTATAAATCACACATGCGATATGTTCTATGCATAGTACTTCTTAA
Source organism: Picea engelmannii (assembly GCA_009831015.1). Lineage (NCBI taxonomy): Eukaryota > Viridiplantae > Streptophyta > Pinopsida > Pinales > Pinaceae > Picea > Picea engelmannii. The sequence continues at coordinate 626,630 of ML792140.1, read as the reverse complement.
GGTAAAGCCCATTCCGGGGTTCACCAAGAGAGATTATGTCGTAGTCAACTAGCTCGTAGGCACCTCTATGTAATACACATTTTACGATATAGGTTCCATTCCACAGAGGTTCTAACTTACCTGACTCTAACTTATCATGAGCCTGGTCCTAAATGAGGACTAGGTCTCCTTCTGTGAAAGTATGAGGGTGGACAAATTTTTCATATTGACTCTTCATTCGTTTTTGATACGTCTCATTAACGAGAGCAGCATCACGACATGTTTCATCCAACCTGTCAGATATAGGAAACGTTCTTCTTCAGCAGAAGTGTGGGGCAGGAGTTCTACTTTGAGTTTCAATGAAGGAATTTTGCACTCAATTGGTAATACTGCTTCGACACCATATACCAACTGGAAAGGAGTGAATCCAGTTGCACTTTTCACTGAGGTGCCATAAGCCCAGAGAGTAGAGAAAAGTTGTAGATGCCAAGAATTTTTGTTTCCCCCCACCATGCATTGAATCATGGTTTTAAGGACTTTGTTGATAGCTTCAACTTGTTCTTTTTCTTGAGGATAGTAGGGGGATGAGTTCTCATAGTGAAAACCCAACTTGACATGTAACTCACTCATCATCTGGTTTTGAAAATGTGAATCGTGATCAGTGACAATGGATTTTGGAACACCAAAGCGAGTGATGATGTGGTTGAAGATGAAAAGAGTTGTAATACGACCATCATTAAGAAAATTAAGCATAGCCTCAACCCATTTTGTGAAGTAATCAATGACAACGATGATATAATTGTGCCCCTCGGCTGAGGTAGGCTTACATTGCATGAAATCAATGCCCCATTTTGCAAAGGGGTCGAAAGCAATGATAGGATGCAGCGGAGCGGGGTGGGTGCGTGCATTTTTATGAAAAAACTGGTAGGGTGGGCATCTTTTGATAGCCTCAATACAATCCTTGAAAATGGAGGGCCAAAAGTAACCAGCACGTAATATTTTCTGAGTTGTATCCATCCCAGAAAGGTGACTGCCACATGCTCCGAGGTGACAGTCATTAAGGACACGTTCAACCTCATCATGAGTTAAACAACGTCATAAGATAGTGTCAATACCACGACGATACAAAGTGTCACCGATGATAAGGTAGGATTTAGAATGGTGACGAATATGACGACGTTCTTCACAGAATATATTAGGCTAAAAACGTTAGGTTTGAAGATAAAGAAGAATATATCCATACCAAGGATCATATGTGCTAATGAGGAACAAAGATCCATCGAGAAGAGAATCTTTGGGCTCAGTATCTTCATCAGCACGGGGAAGATCACAGATAACTTCTGCAAAAACCAAGGACTTTTAAGCTTTCAATTTGGAAAAATCGAGATCGAATTCCTGAAGAATAACGATCCATTTGGAATAATTTCCCCCAAGGACTTAACGGGTCAGAATATGATACATGGGGTTCAATTCCGCATTGACTATGGTAGTGCGTAACAGGATGTAATGGTGAAATATATGGATGACAATGACAGTTGCCAGAGCCAACTTTTCAACATGTGAATATCAGAGCTCAGAACCAGATAGACTCTTACTCAAATAGTAGATCACATGTTCCTCACCGTTAGGGTCCTCTTGAACTAACACCATAGCGATAGTGGAAGTAGAGACTTCCAAGTAAAGGATGTAGTCTCGTGCATAATTCAGAGGATGGAAAAGAGGTCTATGGGTCAATGCATGATTAAGAGCATCAAAATATCATTGAGCAGTGTCATCCAAGATGAAAGGGGTATCTTTCTGCAACAAGCACATAAATCCTTTATTAATCTCGGCGTAGTTACATAAAAAACGACGAAGAAAGTTTTCTTTCCCTTGCAAACTTTGTAGTTGGGTCAGATTGTTGGGAGGAGGTAAAGCAATAATAGCTTTAATATTTAATGGATCCACCCTAATCCCATCTTTGGAGACAACGAAACCGAGGAGTCAACCTGATTTGACAGCAAATATACACTTGTGGGGGTTCGAACAGATACGGTAGAACCGACATCGAAGAAAAATGGCCCGTAGATGACCAATATGGTCTGATCGAATGGATGAATGGGCATGTAAATCATCGAGGTAAGGTTCTGCAATATGTTTGATATCGTGGAAAGCATACGACATGGCCTACTAGAAAGTGGCAGCATCATTTTTGAGACCAAAAGGTAGTTTCCGATAGGATAAAGTTCCCCACGAGCAGATGAAGGTTGTCTTATGTTGATCAGCAGGTAAAATGTCAATCTAGTTGTACCCTGAAAATCTATCCATGAAAGAGAAAATAACGCTACCAGCACAATTATGAATGATTTGGTCAATGAAGGGTGTGGGGTAATTGTATTTTGGACAAGCCTTGTTAATATCCATATAATCAACGCATACACGAATGGTTCATTGTTTTTTAGCAACCGGAACAATGTTAGAAACCCATTCCATCAAGGGGACAGGATAGATAAAGCCAGATTTTAACAGTTTCTCAACTTATGCCTTTATGGTCATGGTTTTCTTAGGATGGAATGGGTGAATTTTTTGTCGTACAGGTTTAATTCCTCGGTAAGTTTTTATTTCATGCACAACTATCGAGGGATCAATCCTGGGCATTTCCTCGTAGCTCCAAGCGAAGACATCGCGAAATTATTTAAATAAAGCAGTGTAAGAAGCCACTTCCTCGAGCGAACAATTATCACCGAGATGAATATTTTCCACGATACCTTCCTTGATCGAAATATCAATAGCAACCATAGAAGAGATGTTGCCTAAATTCCCCTCAGAAATAGTATCCTAGGTAAGTATAGGATATTAAGGAGAATCAACAACATTGAGGGGGAAGATAGAGTGTATGCCTTCCTGAACTTTTTCTAGAGGGGGAATAAAAGACGATTGATGATGGTTTTCATCCCAAGGTACGTCATCAATACTAATCATTTCCATAATGGATTCGTCTGATGGAAAAATCTAGGAAATGTAGTCAAAAGCAGAAGACAAGGAATTCAACCAAGATGGCATCGAATAAGTGTTGGATTCCAAGAGATGTTGGTCATCCATGGAGGGGGAGTCCGATTGGATAGAAACGTATGAAGCCTCAGCTGAACTAAGTGGCATAGTGTCACCTAGTGCATCAAATTCTAACGGACTAGGCACAAGCCAAGGATCATATGATTCTAAAGATTGATAAGCCATAGTCGAAATCATATTGATTGTGGAAATATGTTGTGTGGTGGGAGGAAGTGGTGCAAGGAAAGTACCCATAAGGGAAGAGTCTTTTAAAATACCTACACCAACACTTTCATATGTTATCTTATTATCTCCCAAGAAAGGAATATTGTTGGTTGCGGGACTGCGAGCATCGGGTGTACAGTAATCTAATTGGTCGAAAGTGAAAATTTTACCTTGATGAGGGAATTGTACACATCAAAACACCGTTGAAGCGATGACAATCATGGCATAAAACCAACTTCTTCCTAATAACAAGTTGTAATCGAGGGGAGCATCAACAAACTCAAAATCAACAGAAACGGTCTTGTGGCCTAACTGAACGACCAAGGACTGCAAGATTCCATGAGGATGAAAACCTCGCCCATCGAATGATCGTAACATTGTAGGGGATTGGTCAAGTGCATGTGATTTTAATCCTTTCCAACAAGCTAACGACATGACAAAAGTGGAAGCTCCCTCATCCAATATAGTGCGGTGAATGTGTTGGTTATGAAAAACAACATCGATTTGAAAATAAAGTTGGTGAGAAATTTGGGACTTGAAATTGTCCAGGTTAAACGTGATATTGTTTGATGACTCAGGATCAATGGTGCCAATGGAATCCAATATTTTTCTACGTTGACTTGGGAAGTGTTGTAGAACTTCAAGAGAAGACATAGCACATAGTTCTTGAGCCAAATCTTCAACAATGTTGTAGCTTTGGGCGGCACGTGAACTAGGATTTAAAGTCGATTAACGGATAGTGCTCTTACGAGGGCGTAAAATAGAGTCGAAAGTAGGTTTATCTATCTGAAGTGATTCATATGGAGGACTAACAGATGGAGGATTAACGAAGGTGGAAGATGGATCTAGTAAAGTACCATTAGTGACCTTTTCTTTATCAGGTTTAGTCGGTGTGTCATATGTGGTAGTGTGAGTGGTTAGATCAATTCCATTGAACATATAAATATGATCACTCATCGAGGCCTCATCATTAGGAGGGTGGATGGAACTGCCGCCTATGGGAGGGGAAAGTGCTTGAGAAACCATGGATTGTTGTTGAGGAAAAGGTTGTGTTAACATGACGGGTTGGGAATTCCCTTTGAAAATTTTTGCAACTTTGTCACGATGTGGAAAGTCTCGGGTGAAATGATCATCACCACAAATAAGACATGGGAATTTTTGTTTTTTCTATGGTTTCTTTTCGGTAGCAGGTGGTGGAGTTTGGGTTTTGGGTTTTTCATTATTATTATTATTCTTTTTGGGTTAATTGTTTTTTTTCTTCTTACCTCTAGATTGTTGTGAAGAGGCAGATTGAATTATATTCATCTCATAAACTTGAGTCGGGAGGGAAGTAGAGGAGAGAAAGGTCGAACTAGGAATGGGTGTTGAAATAGAGTGATTGACTGTTTCGGTCGACTATGATGTAGACTAGGTTTTGACGGTACCAATAACTCCATCCGCATGTGCCATGGACGAATGTTTGGATGGATCAGTAGAAGTATGGGTAGCATTTGGAATCAACTCATACAAAGTATCAAATTGGGAGTAAACAAAATCTAAGTACTGAGCTCGTGCAATGGCTTCTTCCTTAGTGACTATGCCACCCATGGTGATGTCACAGAAATCAGGGGTAAAATAGATTTAGTAAACCATTCTTCCAATAACTAGTCAGGAATAGTCACTTTAATCAACTTTCGTCATCATCTCCACTCATGAATATGATCAGAGATATGCACAGAGTTCGATTGATGAAGGGAGGTTAAAATTTTTGTACCCATCTCGTAATGGATGGGTAATTGAAAATGTGTGAGAAAATCCATGGCGAGGGAGTTAAAATCTTGAAAAGAACCACGTGGAATTTCAATGTACCACTTGGCTGCAAAAATCGTAAGTGTGTGCTAGAAAAGACGTAAACGTATAGAATCATCCATTAATGAGTTTGATGAACATCATAAATGGAATGTCATCACATGGTTGTTTGGGTATTCTCCCGGTTTACCGTCAAAATTTGGGATGTGAGAAGGTAATTTAGTAGGAATCACTAGCTAGAAGGGAAAATGCAGTATGGGATCATTGGTCAACCGTGACAAGTCTAGGAGATCTAGAGTAGCAAGAAAGGGTAATTTTTGATTAACCTAAGGGTGATACTAGTGTGGCAAGGGAACACTAGTGGGGCCATAAAATGGTTGAGGTGGATAATTGTATCTAGTAGGCCCTCCCACATACGATTGTTGTTGACCAGGATAAGTAGGATTAGATGATTTTTTAGGATCATTCATGAGAGGAGTGAAACCTGGCGAATGCTGAGGAGGATAAGTCGTTTGATTGGGTTGTGGGGGATAAATAGTTTTCCCTTGAGGGGGGTAAATAGTTTGTCCCTAAAAAGGGTATATAGTATCCCCTTGGGGAGGATAAACATTAGACCTATGCAGAGGATAAGGTTGTTGTCCTTGAGGACCCCAGGTGGGATTGGAGACACCCATATAAGGTTGTCCATAAGATAGTCTGGAAGGAACAGGATTTGAAAATCCTCCTTGTGGGTTAGTGTAAGATTTCCCCCCAGGGTAAGTTTGATTAATCGTACCTCCTGAAGGTACTCGTCAGGAATGTGAAGGGTTCCCAAGAAAAGAAGGTTTCTTTGCTTCCATAGGTTGATTTACAACTGAGGGTTGATTAGTAAAGGGAGGTTGTCCCCCGGAAGGAACATATAAAGGTGGTTGTCCCTCAAGAGGGGTATTCCTGCTAAAGGATAGTTTCCCCCCAAGAGGGATAGGTCCACTATATGGTGGTTGCCCCCCAGTCGAGATATGTCCCGTAGTTGATTGTGTCTGTATGGAAAGGGTCTGCATTCTATGGTATATAAGCATTCCAACAGGATCTTGTGGAACATGAGGAGTTGTAGTGTGAAAAGGTGTAAAGGTGGGAGTAATGGTTGAAGTGCCTTATGTGTGAGTATAAGTGATGACTACAACATTAAGGTGTACTTGTGCTGACGTAAGAGTAGGATCGATGACCTGTTCGATGGGATGATCAATAGTTTGACCAAATGGTCCTGCCTTAGTAGCAGGAGAGTCATGAGGATTAAGATGTTATCGAATATATTCAAAATTCTCATAAAGACCACGTCTCGATGGCGTCCTCCATACAGAATGATAAGATGTGTGATGTGGATCTACTACATCAATAGGACAAACAAGGGTCTTATAGGCATCACTAAAAAGTGGTTATGTGGATCCCATGTATGTCTCGATAATTGGTCTCAAAGGCAAACTTTGGAATTCTTCTTCAATAATGTTACCGAACAAGTCTAATTGAACCATGAGTGGTTCAATAGGAGATATGGACATAGGTGTAGTATGAGGAGTGGGATCCTCAACCATAACCAAGGATCTTCCTGAATTTTCTAATAAAGGAGTAGCAACACTCCTAGTGTTGGATTGATTTTCTACCTCTTCATGATAGGTATATTTTGGGGATTTAGGAGGTAAGGGTCGGTAGCCTTCTTTTGGAGGCATCCCTTACATCCTACGTGATTGGCGAAGACCTTTATCATCTACAAGCTCAATTTTGAAATACTATTAAAACAACAACACACGCTAAAAATATAAAAATACTAACAAGCAAACAAACCTTCTCTCGATGACCGAACTAGTTGGTGATGAAATCCAACATCATGTGATAAAGTCAAGAAGGGGATAGGATATGAGTGGGTGGAATAGTTACAATGGATACCTGCTTAATAGACTTACGCCTTGGTGCAAGCTTCTACACAGGAATCATGGATTTACCCTCCAAGGAGCCCGAGTGATTTTTACCACCATCTGTTCCAGGTACAGTGAAAACTTCCCTTCACTGTCACCTTGTGTAAAGACCCTAAAGATTATGGATACTAAGGACACCAACTCATAGTTAGTCCCTGGGTGGGTACATTCGATAGTCCAGTCTGAACGTATGGGCAGGATAACAAGTTTGAAATCCTTCGAGAGAACTGAGAACAAGTGGACTGGTAGAAATCCAGAGGACCCCGAACGGATTTGGAGTTCATGAAGCACCGAGACCAAATGAAGACATTTGGACCTTAAGAAGAACCCCCAATATACGATCTAACTACTATGAATGGTTAAACCACAAAGGGATAATCTCTGTGGCTCTCCCTAACACAACCTCGTGCGTAACCCCTATGTGAGAGAGGGATCCCAGATAAGCTTATATGAAAATTGGATTTTCTCTCCCTATCGCAAGATGCTAATGTTTGTTTTGAATCCTTTGGAGAGTTGTACTCGCAGCCTAATCCAAAGTGATAAACCTAGTCTAATGTTGGTGGAGGAATCTAAAAAGAAAAAATTTCTAGATCAATTTTAATCAGCGTTGAATGGTTGTTCTTTATTCAGAGGTGAATGAGAGTGAAACTGATGATATTATGAATCAATTCCAAAAAATGCATAAGAAAAATGATAAAATAATCATTTTATTTCAATGAACTTCTATTTATGGGAAGGAGAAGAAATTTTCCTTTTCACTATCAAACACAAAAATGCAGAGACTTCATGCAATTGTTCTCAACAAGAATCCAATTTCATGCTAAACTATTCAGAAAATGATTCTAATATCCAAAATCCAATCGTGAAAATATATCTATTTGTTTAAATATGAAATTGATTTGATTCAAAGCTTCTTATGCCCACTAGATTTCACTATTTGCAAGTTAAAGCAATTGGAAGAAAACATCATACAAACAAAAAGCACACTCTCACCATGATCAAACAAGAAGAACAACAAATCCAAAATTTTCAAAAAGAAAATCAAAACTCAAACAAGAAGAATTGCTTGGAAATATAACCCAAATATCAAATGGAATAATACACAGATCTCTAGACCTCCTTGCGACAACTTTCATGCAATCAGATAAACAAGAAAGTATCAAACCTACTCCAGATCTCAAAGATGAAGAGTGATTCCAAGACAAGGAAGAGTGATTTCAATATCTTTTAAAAACCAAACAAAGCATAAAAAACCCTTAAAAATCAAATGGTTGCAATTTTTAGAGAAGACACATACTGATAGAAAAAGTCCTGAGCAGAAGAGAAAACCAAAAATCACACCCATTAGACATCCCACAAATTTTCAATAGAAAGGAAAATTGGCGCTCTGGTAATATAGGCACCAGAGTGTTGCAACGCTCTGTAAAGAACTGCAAGGGAGCATTGAGATTGAAATCAGTGCTCTAGATGTAATGGAAGGGAAGCTGATCCAGGTGGATATCGGTGGCCACCCACCTTTTCCAACTAGCTCAAAATAGTTTTTTGGCAATTTTGGTAATTTACTATTTTTAGCAGTTTTTAACTTCTAGGGCAATTTTGAGGCCCTAAACGATGGTTTTGGGAAAATGGGGAGAAATATGTATGTTCCTTCTATATTTTCTCCAAAATGAATCTCCTCGACGATACCTTTCCAACAGGCTATCATGCGCCTAAAATGGAGATTGTATGCAAAAGTTACGACCCCGGGAAGTTGATGTACTAACTTACCCAAACGGGGTCCACATGACTTTTGGCGCTTCATCTCCTAGGGTTAGGTTTTTGGATGCCTAGATTTTTTGGCATTCCTATTTATAGTAAAAATTCCTTCAGAGCCTCATTGTAATCATCTTCTTGCGAATGCGAGTAGCCATCACATCTCTTCTCATAGATAAGTTGTCTGTTGGATCATGTTGTCTTTGATGCCAATGGTTTGATTATTTGGGAGATTGTTGGATCATGTGACATTGATGCAAATGGTTTGATTGATTGATGTCATTGATTGATGTCAAGTAATTTATTGATTGATCATTGTCCTTGATGATAATGATAGATGTCAAAGTGGAAACCAAATGATAAAGATAGATCATTGATATAATGTATATGATGCAGTGGTGAATTGATGCAAAGATGAATCATTATTGTCTTATCATGATTGATAAGGTGCACAAATGGATTAACTCCAAAGTGGTCCCCTTATGGTGAAATCTCTCATGGGAAGACGCTTTCCGGATTGATTTATCCTAGAAGAATGGTTGGAGGATCCATGCTTGTTTGTGGAATAATGAGATGAAGATCAATGAAGTTGTTGGTGAAACTATCCTAGATGGATAGTGCTTATCATGCCATTTCTGGTGGTATGTGGAATGTCACATAACTCCTCACGGTTTGAGAGTTATGGCCTTATGAAGTTGGAGGACCCCCATATGAAGGCTTGAAGCCCCCAAGGTCAAAGAAGTCAAAGTGACCTAAAAGAAGAAATCATTATTTAAATGATAAAATAAAGTGACAAAGTCAAGATGGATTATTTAAATAATAAAGAGAAGTGACAAAATCAAGAAGGAATATTTAAATGATAAAATATTAGAGAACTTTCTATTTATGGAAAGTAGTTAACCCTAAAATAAGGAAAATAGGTTAAGTAACCTAGAAATGGGTTAAGTGACCTAAAAATGGGTTAAGTGACCTAGAGGATGAAAGTATAAATAAGATATCTATGGTCTCTTGCATATTATCCTTTGTGTGGATCAATGGAGAGATTTTTGTAAGATTATATTATGGAGTATTGATGGAGAGCTTGTTGTGAGAGCATATTTGGTGTGGATATCTTGAGCATGATTGAAGATATATTCTGAGGAAGAAAGCGAGAGGAGGATCTCATGGACACATCAAATTTTTGGCAATGTCAGAGATCTTGACGGAAAAAGTCTCGGAGCTTCAAAAACCCTAGTTTCTGAGGTATACGCAGGTTGTAATGGGCCAGGGCACGTACACACGCGGGTTGTATGAGGACAGGGTGCATATAGTGGATGGAATGATGAAGAGTTGTGTTTGAGCTGGTGCCAAGCTCTTGGATGATGAGGCGGTTTCCAAATATACATTCTATGGGCTCAGATCTATCACTGAGACACTGGTATGGTCACATTATTGTCTTTATGGATACTATTGTTTGATGTGTTGTGAATTCTTAGGGCATTCTTGGTATGAATTCTATGATGTGGTTCAGTTTGGTTGATTTGGTTGATGGAGTGATCAGTACTCTTGTGATTTAGTGGTGACATGATTTCTATGGTATACTAGTTGTTGAGATAGTATTCATATTGATTTGTTGTGGAGCATGAGCAAGATATTGGAGAGATTACATGTGTTGTGACTGGATGGTGGTCAGATGGATAGTCAGAGACAGAAGAGAATGATATATTGATTGCAGAGAATCTGAATTGATATTGAAGGAAAAACCCTAACATCTCAGAAGGTATACGCAGGTTGTTGTATACACTGACCGCGTGCATATGCAGGCTATAGTGAGCCAGGGCACATGCACACGCTGGCTGCACTACTGACAGGTCACGTACCTGTTGACAGATTGATATCTGTTGAGGATTGTTGCCTCATCTCAGTTGGTTCTAAGGGTGTAAGTTGAGTCTTGCATTATAGAGTTGTACTCTATTTAGTTGTTGTTGATAAACTCCCAGATTGTTGTCCATAATAAAAAGAAAAATTGTACATACATCTTGTGTTCTTTGTGTTTCTTGTGATGATGACTTGTTGATGATATATTGTTGATATATGTTTCTAATATATGTTCACATATAACTGGTTATAAATGAAAACAATGGGTAATGAGTAAATGTTGAATGCTAACTAATGAGTTTTGTGTAAGAAGGAAGTTTTGGGAAAAAGAGCCCCACACTCATTCACCCCCCCCTCTAAGTGTGGTAGGTGTGTCCAATACTGCCACCATTCTAACGAGTCTTTCACTCTGTATTTTTACAGTCTCTGTACATTTCTTTCATTAATATAAATCATGTATTATTGTATATCTATGTTTATGGTTGCGTCTCTGATACATTTATGTTATATTATTTCATATCTTTGATATCTATGTGCATTTATTTATTATATCTCCACTTTCATTTCATGCCAAAAATAATCAGGATCAGTGGTATCAGAGCAGGGTGCTCTTGATCATTTTTTTTCTTTCTCAGTGCAAGTCCCCGACGAGTTTCGAGTATAGCAAGTTGGGTCTCGAGTTTGTCTCTATTTAAGACAATCTCTCTCGCATGCCCAAGAAACCCTCCATGGTGGAAGAAAAGAAAAACGATAGATTAGATGATCCTATAAATCTGTTTCTTGAGCAAGCTCTCATGCGACAGAGGGATGAAATGATGGAGAATTTTTCCCACATCCTTCAACGCATGCTGATAGCAACAAGCGCATATTCATCAAACAACCACTTTGGAAGAACCTCTCCTTTCAAGGTACATGTTAATTTTGATATTCCCATATTTGAAGGTCAGATAGATGCGAATGCCCTAGAAAAATGGTTAAATATGTTAGAAGTTTATTTCTCTGTTCATAATTTTTCCGATAGGGAAAGGATCACCTTCGCACTCCTTAAATATATCCCCCATGTCAAACATTGGTGGGAAACTTACTGGGAGAAAAGTTCCATAGAGGAGTCTGGAATATATGGGGTCGATCCCACTTGGGATTTTTTTGTGGATGTTGTAAAGGAACAATATTACCCTGTTGGCAACTATGAGGACCAGTACATGAGATGGACCACACTGCGGAAAGAGAGGGGCCAAGCAATTCCAGAGTTCACCAACACCTTCCATACCTTGCACACCAAGCTGGGTATCAAAGACTCTGAATGACATTTGGTTCTTACATACTGTGGCGCTCTACATAGATACATCCAAACTGAAATGAATTTTTTGGACATCTCTTCACTCGATGTTTCTTATCGATATGCTATTAAAATTGAGCATAAATTTAAGCACAAGAACAAATGAGAGTTTGGGTCTGCAAATCCGCAACAACCAAAGTATGACAAAGACAACCCTAACAAATAGTCTCCTGAAAAACAGTCCAAGCCACAGGAAAAGAAGGGTCACGGGAAGACAAAGAAGGACACCGAAAAATGGTGTGATTTCCACAAAATCCCCTGGCACAACACCGGTGAATGTCACTCAAAAAAATCATTGGTGGTCGAGATCAAAGACAAGGAGCTGAACCTTGATTCAGAATATGATTATGAAAATACTGGTAAAGGACAGATCATTGACGTAGACCCCACTGCTATTGTTGCAACTGCAACAATTCAAGTAGAAGAACCAATAGATATTGAAGAGGGGGAGCGCCTTCTTTATTCAAAAATGTGGGTGAAGGGGACCTCACTGCATTTTATTGTTGATAGCAGAAGCCAAAAGAACCTCATCTCAGCAAAGGTCATCAAACAGTTAGGATTGTCGACAACACCATAACCGCAGCCATACAATATCGGGTGGCTTCACCAAGGACAAGATATTCGTGTCAGCCAACAATGTCGATTGTCATATGACATCCAACCCTTCAAGGATGAGGTATCATGTCATGTTTCCCCACTGGATGTCTGTGATGTTCTCTTGGGCCAACCATATATGTGGAGATGTCATGTTGTTTATGAGTCTCGACCCCGCAGTGTCATTGTTTCTCTAGGGGGTAATCTCTACAAAATACCAGAGGTAGTTTCGAATATTGTTCCACCTAAAAAGTGTCGCAAGGTAGTATCTCATACTGCAAAAATCAACTTCTTCACAATCTGTTCAAAAGGGGAACATAAGGACATTGCAACCACTACAACCTCGCCCCAAGCACCTTCTATCCAACATAAGCAGGTCGACAAGGTTGCAGCAAAGCACAAAGATTCCTTCTGCACACCATCCTCTCGTGTATATTGACTTGTTGAATAGCCTCAGCCTCAACAAGTTCATGACAGACTTCCACAAACTGAGCATAGCGACATCTCCAACAAGGAAAGCAGCTCACCAAGATTCAGATTCAGCAAACATTTTTTCCTCTCCCCTGGGCAGTCAACGAAATGGAGACCATTGCTTCCTAAGGAGGGAGGATTGATCTAGGTGGATATCAGTGGCCACCCACCTTTTCCAACTGGCTCAAAACAATTTTCTGACAATTTTGGTAATTTACTATTTTTAGCAGTTTTTAACTTCCGGGACCATTTTGAGGCCCTAAACGACAGTTTTGGGAAAATGGGGAGAAATATGGAAGTTCCTTCGATATTTCCTCAAAAATTTATCTCCTCGATGATACCTTTCCAATGGGATATCATGTGCATAACACAGATATCGTATGCAAACGTTACGACCCCGGGAAGTTGATGTACTAACTTACCCAAATGGGGCCCACATGACTTTTGGCGCTTCATCTCCTAGGGTTAGGTTTTTGGATGCCTAGGGTTTTTGGCATTCATGTTTATTGTAACAAGGCCTTCATAGCCTCATTTTAATCATCTTCCTGTGAATGCAAGTAGCTGTCACATCTCTTCTCAGAGATAAGCTGCCACCATTCTAGCGAGTCTTTCACTCTATATTTTTACAGTCTCTTTACATTTATTTCATTAATAGAAATTGTGTATTACTGTATATTTGTGTTTATGGTTGCATATCTAATACATTTATGTTATATTATTGCATATCTATCATATCTCTATGCATTTATTTATTATATCTCCGCTCTGATTTTGTGCCGAAAATAATACGGATCAAAAGCGTTGTTTTCTGAGAATGAAAAGTGTCAACCTAGAAAACAAAAAACTCAGGAAGGTTGAATCATCAGCCTGTGTAGGATGAATTCAAGAAGAAAAACACATGTAAAAATAAGAAAAACACAATGAGTAGGATCCGAAGATGGGAAAAAGACCAAAACAAGACCAAGGAAAGAAACCAAAATCACAAGCTTCGTTCCCCAGTGGAGTCGCCAATTTTTGTTGTAGGAAAATTCCCCTGTCGACAGGTGAATGTCCTCTTGGATATTAGAACCCTATGACCAAGATAGAAAAGTGATAACTTTGAACACTGGCATTCCTTTAATCATAGCTAAACTAGTCAATAGAGAAGAGGAAGAAAGTACGAGTACCTTTTTATGAAGTTTGTCCTCGCTGAGTCCAAGTTGAGCTTGATCTCCAAGTCCTTCAACGAGTCATGCAACCCAATAAACAACGAAGACAAATCATACTTCTTATTCTACCATGATTAGTTTAAATCTATATTTATCCAAAGAGACAAGTCCATGCAAATGTACACCAAATTGAAGGAAACAGGCCAAGCACATGTATTAATAAGAAAAAAACAAGGTGCTTACAAAATGTAGATGCAGATGTAGCAGCCTCACCAAGCTCTCTTTGTCCAACCCCTTGCTCGAACGATCCACGATCAAAATGAAAATACTTTTCATTGAGTATTCTCCTCCTTTTCACCATGAGAATGCCTCCTTATATAGGCTTTGAGAGGCTTAACCACCTTAGATATTCTTGGGATAAGTTGAGGATATGGCTCCATTAGTTGTGGAACCCCACTTAGATCCAACCTTCGACTTGGATTCGAGCTAAACTGACTCAGATACTTATCATTTGTCCCTAGAGATAAGGGGGATTTGTCCCTAAGATTTTCTCAGCAGATTGGTGCTCCCTCAAAGTGGGCCACAGATCGTTGCGGCACTACCTTCTAAGAGGGAAAGGAGCACTAGCGCTCCTTGCAAGTGGGCAGGGGAGCATTGATCTCCAAAAACAGTTTTAGGATAGTAATTCTTCAAGGTAAAAGCTTGTAAACTTCGCCAAATGATATATTTTATTCTTCTAACAAGTCTAAGAGGATGTCCCAAGTGTTCTTATAATGTCGCCTGTGATGCGACACATGTGAGGTGAACATATAACTTTTACGACACTTGTGACACTTGCAACAAAAGTGCGACACTTGCATAAATGATAATGAGATATTGTCGAAGTGAGAAATTTTGGCGTGCAACATTGGATCAAATGAGAAATTTTGGGATCTTGTAGTCATTCTTAGTGAGTTCATCTTGAAGCCAATCTGGTACAATGAAGGAGAGGGAAAAAAGGGAACCTTCATCTTCATATTTTCTTGAAAGAGTGTTAGTAACCACATTGTCTTTGTCTTTCTTGTAAATGATCTCATAACCATATCCAAATAGATTAGTCACCCATTTTTATTTCTCTCAGGATGAAGGATGTTTCTCCATAAAATACTTGAGGCTCTGATGATCTTTCTTAATTTGGAAATATTTCCTTAATAGATAAGGGCACCAAAGTTCCACTACATGTAGAATATCCAACATTTCCTTTTCATATATCGATTGGCCCAAATGTTGCTCTGACAATTGTTTGATGGTAAAGGCCAAAGGATGGCCATCTTGCATAAGGAATGCTCCAATTCGTCTCCTAGAAGCATCACATTCCAGGACAAAGGTCTTTGTGAAGTCAGGAAGGTCCAGGATAGGATTGGTGCACATAGCCTCTTTCAAGGCTTGAAAGACATGATCAGCTGCGGGAGTCCAAGTGAAAGAATTATTTTTTAAGGAGAGTAGTGAGAGGTGTCACAATCTTTCCATAATTCTTAACAAACTTGCAATAATAGCATGTTAAGCCTTGAAAACCATGAAAGATTTTGAGAGTGTTGGGGCAAGGCCAATCCTGCATAGCTTCAATATTCTTAGGATCCACCCTGACACCTACCTTTCCAACAATATGACCCAAGTACTCAACTTTTGAGGCTCCAAAAGAAGATTTAGATTGTTTGAGGAAAAGTTGGTGCTGAGAGAGTAGATTAAGAACTCGATCCACATGAGCAAGATGGGTTGTCCAGGTTTTACTATAGATGAGAATATCATCAAAGAAAATTAAGACAAAATGATGGAGAAAAGGACAGAAGGCATGATTCATAAAGCTTTGGAAAGTGGAGGGAGCATTACACAAGCCAAAGGGCATGACCAAGAACTCATAGTGGATCTCATGAGTTCTAAATGTAGTCTTAGGTAAGTCATCCTCTTTCATAC
This sequence comes from Picea engelmannii, assembly GCA_009831015.1. Lineage (NCBI taxonomy): Eukaryota > Viridiplantae > Streptophyta > Pinopsida > Pinales > Pinaceae > Picea > Picea engelmannii. Next base: position 610,542 of record ML792140.1, on the reverse strand, counting down.
ATATATGGTGGTAGCCAAAATGAAGATCAAGTTTAGTAAAGAACTGTGCACCATTTAATTCATCCAAGAGATCATCAATGACAGGAATGGGAAATTTGTCTTTGATGGTGATTTTGTTGAGGGCAAAAAAGTTGGGACAATTGCGCCAAGAGCCTTATTTTTTAATTACCATGAACACAGGAGAAAAATAGGGGCTAGTACTAGGACATATAACACTTGCAACAAGAAATTATTGAACAATTTTCTCAATTTCATTTTTCTGAGAAAATGGATAACGATAGGGATGAACATTGGGAGAAGGCTTCTAGGGACAAGGGGAATGGAATCATCATGAACACATGGGAAGGAGTAAGGCCTTGGGGAGTGGAAAAAATAACTTAATGTTTGGAGAGGATGGATTGGAGGTCAAGAGGCACAGAGGGTGTCTTAGTGGCATGAATAGAATGGAGTTGTGCAATAATGCTAGAATGACCTTTTTTTAGGATATTTTCCATGCGATGGGAGCTAATGATCTTAGGGGAACCTATTGTGATTCCTTATAAATTACATGGTTATACCTCCTAATTGAATTGCATGGTTAATTCCTTAAAATCCATGAGAATGGGGCCCAGATTCCTTAGCTAGTTGCTACGCAATAAAATATCACAACCACCCATGTTAATAGAAAAAATATGATATTTCATGTGGTACTGACCAATTTGGAGATGCGCATTTTCACAACTCCCCCCACATTTCATGGAACCTCCATTGGAAATCATGATTTGAAAGTTTTTTACTGCTCGGATATAGCAATTAGTTTCTTGGGCAATGCAGTGATGAATACAATTATGGGTGCTTCCACTGTCAGCTAGGATGATGACCTTCCTATTCTTAATATAACCAATTAGCTTGAGGTTTTGGGGAGAAGAGAATCCAATGAGAGAATTCAAGGAAATGATTGGTTCAATTTCTGGAGGGTCGGAAGGTGGATTCATGTCAATGGGTTCAGGTAACTCAGCCACAAGGGGACCCTTGACATCTTCTTCAAAAAAATCCTCAGAGATGGCCATAAAAATATTTTGTTCCTTACACTTGTTCCCAGGAAAATGGTTATCATCACAATTATAACAAAGGCCCTTGAGTTGGCATTCAACCATCTCTACCCTGGTCAATTTATGGATCTTTAGTGGAGCGGAAGGAGGAGGGGGAGTGATTGGTTTAGGAAAAGGAATGAAGGAGGATTTTATGGTTTGAGAAGATACAACTTGTTGTGCTTCCTTAGCTATTTTAGTAGCTTCCACCCAACTTTGAGGGAGGGCCATGAGGACATGGACACAAATCTCATCCTTGAGGCCACTGATAAATCATTCTTGAAAAAAGGTGTTAGACATGCCCTATGTGTGGAAATCCAATTGCTCAAAAGAAGTTATAAAGTATTCCATTGTGCCAAATTGTTTCAACTTTGTCAAATGGAATAAATGTTCGGTGTCAATGTCAAAGTGTTCATAAAGCTCTAAAACAAAGTGTGTCCAAGCCATACACCCTTGGAAATCATTTTTTCTCCATTTCTAATGATCTTGATCTAGATGGAGAACACCATACCGAAGTTTGGCCAACTCATTTGTAATGTCGTACAAAGAGAAATAATGTTCCATTTGAGTTACCCAACCAGTGGGATCTGAGCCATAAAATTTGTTCACATCCACACACGGAAGGAATAGGTCACACTGAAAGTGATGGGGTTGAAAAGTCTAGGAACTGGAGGAGGTTTCACCTTCGGGGTGAAAAGATGGGTCAAAGGAGGTAAGGTCTACAGGGATATTCATCTTGGTGTAGGTCATCCCAGTGAAGGATGCAAGCTAAGTAGAGAGGTCTTGTTTGATGGTTTCCATTTTTGTGTCTATGGAGGAATGCATGCTTTTATTTATGGTGGCAATAATGGCATTGAGTTGCCACACTTCCTTCTAGGTCTGTATGAAAGTAGAGGACAAGGAATTGAAGCGAGCTTCCAAGTCTTGGCTACAGGTGTGGGCCATGATGAAGGGGGGGAACAGAGAGGGACGGATGGGAACACATAGAAAATGGGTTATGGGTGAAGGGTATCGCGACGATCAGGGAGATGAGGGGAATCCAATGGGGTAAGGCCCAAATAAGGGGGTTGAAATGGGTTTGGATCCATGGGAAAAACAAATTGTTGAAAAATGATAGCTATGACTATGATTAGGGTGAAGAGAGGAATCCAATGGGATAGGGCTCAAATAATGGTGCCAGCATGATCCATTTTTTTTTTGTTTTACTCCTACGGAGTTATACTCTGATTTGAAGAATATTGTAGTGTCGAAATTCCCAAATTCTTAACAGGAAGAAATGTGTAGTAATTTCACAACCAGAATGCAGGAGGCATAATTGCATAGCAATAGATCTTGTATGTTCGGTTTTTGTTTTTGTTTCTACCCCAAGGGTTAGGGTATTCAAGGTTTCTACAGACAAGGTTTTTCCCTGTGATATATCTCTCTGATATAGGGGTAGGGTCCAACAATAGTACTTAGCCCAATATCTCAGGGCGCTAACTAAGGAGGCTAGACTACACCCTTAGCCATACTACTTGACTACCCAGGTACTAGAGAGTATCTTCCTAAGTGTTGTTCTCGGTGGCACTATAGCATTTAAGGATCCAATCAGTTTATCTATGAAGGGATTCAGGATATCTAGGTCAATCCATATACAAGTGTTTTTTGATGCGCTACCACTCAAAGGGGTACTAACAGGGGTTACAAGGGTGGCCACCAATGTGCTCTTAAGTACCACTTGTAGTTCATGTGTGTATGCTTCCCCGACCATGGATTTATGTGTTGAATGGCAAATCTTTGTAGATTTAATATGCCAGAATACATCTCTACCCTGAAGAAAAAAAGAAACCCACATTTTTTTGTCGAGGAAAGTGCTTTGATACCACTTGCAATATTCCAAATATAATATAGTATGCAGAACATAAATATTTAGCAAACAATGGCAGAAAAATAATGATATAACCAGAACAATATCAAAATAATACCATAATAACACCAGAAAGAGAAACTTTATTAATGACAACAATGTTCACTTTCCTCTTCAAGGGAGAAACCGCCAGCAGAGCAGAGCTCTATTACAATAATTTCCAAGACAAAACTTTTCATGCCCTCAACTCCTATTTATACTAAATATATCTACCAAAAGAACAATCTAGAGAAACATCTTCCAGAAGTGGAAGCTTCTATTAGATCTTCTTACATTTGACTTATTCTTCCTTATTACTAGGCCTTATTAATATTGGCCTTTATTACATGGAAGATATATTATTCTACCTAGTTGATGGGTTAGGGAGGTTAGGTCCCTAACACAACAAGGACCACCCATTAATCTTTTCAAGGAGGTGAAAACCCCCTTGATTTTTTAGGTGAGGTACTATGAAATGTAATGAGTTCAAGAGGTTTATAAATCCTCTATGTTGATAATAAATCAAGAAAAAATGTTGTTGTGAATTTTTTATATTTGAAAAATTAATTGTAATTATGTTGTGAGTTTTTTTTTTCATTGTGTGACTTTTTTTGTAGGCCATAGTCTCTACACCAAGTGGTATTAGAGAAAACGATTCTTAGTAGCTAAAGACTCCTATTGTAGACGATATTTTAAACAAAGAGTGAAGTGCTAAGTAGAATTGTCTAAGATGAGGAGTGAGAGGATTCTAAGCATGAGATGTGAAAGAGAAGAACAAAACAAATGTGGTGAAGATTACAATGAGAGTGCAAGGTACATAAAAAAAATTACAGCATGGCAAGAAGAGTAATTCCTATTGTGAAAGGAAAAAAAAGAAGAGAAAATGATAGTTTAGAAGCCATGGAAAATGTCATATATTTGTTACAACAAATGATGAAGAGGATGGATGCCAATGAATGGGCTTAGTGGAGAATATTTCCAAAAAGTGTAGAAGATGAAGGTGAAAGTGATGATGAAGAACAAAAAAAACTTTTTCTTCTAGAAAACAACAAAAGTAGTGAAGAGGATGAATCATCCCTAGAAGAAGTTGCATGTATATTCTGGAAGTGAAGATTCAAAAGGTTGATATAATGGATTGAATAAATGCACCAACATTTTGAATCTAATAAAGTGTAAGAATCCCATAAAGTAAATATTGTCTATGGAAGATTGAGAAGTTATGCATGAGTGGTGGTAGTGGTTGAATACAAAAAAAAAAATAGAAGAAAAGTCAAGATCCAACATTGGGGAAAATGGTCACCGAGTTATGATATAAGTTTATAAATTTTGATTATACTTTGCAAATGAAGAGAGGATTAGAGAAGTTAAGGAAGAATAATAGATGTGTAGAATAATTAATTTCTAAAGTGGCCATGATTGTTGGTCTTATAAGTGATAGTGAACAATAAATCATGAAGTTTGTGGAAGGGATTAAATTATCCATTAAGAAGAAGGTAAGTGTGAACAAGGTGTGACCATGGATAAATATTTTTGATTATCCTTGAAATTTGGAAAGTTTTTTATGAACGGAAAGAAAAACAACAAGCAGAGAGAGGAGAAAGCATAAATAAATTATTCTAGATGTTGTTGAGAAGAATAATGAAAGTGAGAGTGGAGTGTATGTAATTGAAAACATGCAGATGGAGAAGATGTCTAGAGAAGAGCATATATATCATATACAAAAAGGTGAATGTAGGAACCAAGAAAATGGTGTCTAATTTGTTGTGGAGAATGAGGAAGTGTAGGTGTAGTGCATGTTGTTCCTAACTTGTCAAATGAGATTGAAGAAGGGGTTGCAACAATATAGTATAAAGGAAGGAATTTTTTAGCTGTGAGTGATGTTGCAACAAAATATGGTGTTGCATAAGAGAGTAATATGGCAAGAAAAGTGTCATTGAAGGAGGTGAAAATGGGGAAAACATTTTCCTATAATGTGTTTTTCATTTCTCTGTTTGTAGGTGAATATAAAAATAATATACTTGAAGTGTATAAGTAGACCAAAGAAAATATGCAACTAGCATGTTGCCAAAGTGAAGAAGATGTTGAGGTGAAGATATAGCAACATCGCAACAAAGAAGCTAGAATAAATATTGGAGATGAAGAATATGAAGGAACACGTGATGTATTCATGATGGTGGAGTAGTAGTAAGAAGAAATAATACATAAGACTAGAGATTATGAAGAAAATAAGTGAGTGGATATGTTGAATGAGTCCAAAGATGACAACAACCATGATGAGGATAACAAATAAAATGTATCTAAAGAGGAAGAAGATTTTATGCTCGATCAACAAGAATTAGTGATGTTTCCTGAAGAAATGATAGGCATTGAGCTAGAGATTCAACATATATTGGTGATTATGCATGAGTGGGAGGAAAGGGAAGTAGTAAGCACCATTTGTCTTGAAATAAGAACCATTGAGATTGAGTTGCAACTAGTTGCAAAGATGTTGATGAGGATGGAGGAGAATATGGAAGAGTGAAAGGAAGGTATGTGGTGTTGTCTATAGTTAAAGGGACGAAAAGGAAAATAGTGAAGATAATAAAAAGATGAAAGAAAAATGGAGAAGAAGAAGAGAAAAGTATAGTAGAGTACGGAACAAGAGATTAAGAAGAGAAGGAAGAAAAGAATAAAATATATCTATAATTTATTGATTCAAACAACATTTTGGTAAGGATTATTAAAATATTGTAACCAGGGGAGTTTCATGCAAGAGCATCCCCTGTCTAGACAATGGTCTTGCATAAACCTTAATTTTTCCAATTAGTTAAGTTCAATTCATATTTAATACTTTCTCATAATTCTCGAGTATATTAGAATGTACAAGGAATCCATATACATCATTTAAAGTGTCAAAAAACAAAAATTGTCATTTTTTTAGGATTGTAACTTCCACCGGGAGGACATATTGATGCCATCTAAGAATTTGAATTTGTAGAAAAACTAGTGGTACTCTTATTTTTCTTCATGTAATGTTCCCCAACTTAACTAAGGAACATTACCACGTGGAATGCATATAAAATTAAACTTTTTGTGCCAACTAATCTTGTAGCTTACCAGCTAGAGGAAAGCATACAATTTTAACCATGTTCTGATACCATGAATTGGATGCATCTACAAAATTATAAAACAAACATAAAATGCAGTTAATAAACTCAAATAAAGCATCATATAAATCATTCTCAAATACAGAGTTAATACAGAACAATTAAACTCATAATGCAACAAAGAAACAATATAAAAACTTATCTCAACAACAATTCACACCCAGCTTGGGGATGGGAATCCACCAAAGAGGGTGGTCTCTCACTGTCCACTCACAGCTCAGAAACAATCCCACAACCCACTACTATTCTCCTACAACTATCATGGTTTTCCACCATATATCTTCCTCTCGACATGCCTAACCCAAGGAATGTACCCCTTTAGTACTCTCATTCCATCAGGAATCCCATTCATTTATCAGGGTATATTTAGCATAAGTAATCAGAAATATCACTACTAGGAAACTCAAGGGAGCTCACTTCTAGGAAAACTAATAGAAAAAACAACAAAAATCACATGTTGTTACAATGCAACTCACACAGGAGTTCACTCTTCAGGCCTGAAAACCTAGATCTTCAATCTTCTTCTCCAAATGCACTCCAGAATTCACCCTCCATGATTTCTCTAGGTCCAAATCTATTCTTGTATGTTCTCTACTTGTTATTCATACCAAAACATGACTGTCCAAAAATTGTGTTTTCTCCCCATACTAATTTCCTCTCTTTTCTTTCTTATTTGACTTAAATACTTCCCCAAGTTGATTGTACTCAGCCCCCATGCTCCGAATAACTATGGGATGTGAATTGTCACACCCACTCCCTTACATACATTTAATGATTGGTTTTGGGAACACTCAACAACAAAACAGAAGGTTCATATACCAATAATAATTTAAGGAAGTGGGTTGAATTAATAGACATGGATAATTTCCCCTTGGACCCCTCCTAGACACTCCTAAACATTCCCCTCTCTTGTGGATTAACCATCCCCTACCTATGTCCATGTCCCCCATCAGTTGGCATCACATTTTATTTATTAAATTCATAAATACAATTCGCATATACATTGCTTGGCCATGACAACATTTCACATTTACATTATGCATTAATTAAACTAGGGATTATAGAAGAGATGTTACATTCACCCTCCCCTACAATTGTGCATTTTCCTTAGTGCACAACACCATGCCAAGAGAGAGAGAGAGAGAGAGAGAGAGAAATTTACATCACAATACTTAGAAAATAAAATTATGCAATTTTTATACTCCAACAACAGTTCGAACCATAATCTCCCGTTCATCTCAACCCGTTGACCCAAGGAATGCACCCCCTTCACTATTCTCATTCCATCAGGCTATACCATTCCTTTATCAAGGCCCCGACATAGATTTTCTAGGAATCTGAGATGTGGTTCTGGAACTTTGGATACTCAAAATGGAGTCTTTCATTCTTATATTTTGTTTTCTTCAAAATTGACAAACTTTGTAGGTATTCCTCCCGCATAGTTTCTCTGTGATCCCATGTTGCATATTCAACACTGTAGTAGGTCCATTGAACCTTTACCAACCCTATGGATTTGTTCTTGAGCACCTTGAATTTCTAGTCTAAGATGCATATTGGTTCCACCCAAAAATCCCCTTCGTTTTTCACTTGGATCCAATCAATTATGTGGTTAGGTTCAGGCACATATTTCTTTAATAATGACACATGGAATAATTATGCACTCTCATGGATTCAAGCAATGCTATCATGTATGCAACTGACCCTGTATTTTCTAAGATCTCAAAAGGTCCAAAATATATTGCTGCCAACTTTGGAAAACTTCCTAATCTTAGCGAACTTCTCTTTGCTTTCACTTTTAAAAATACATGTTCTCCCACTTTAAAATCTCTAAAAATTATATTATTGTCTACATAAATTTTTTTCATGTCCTAAGCATCATTTAAATTGTGTCTAATCTTTGTAATTTTCTCTTCCATTTCCTTCTATTAGACTCGGTAGCTTTTTATTGTCATTGATGTCAATAGTACGAGAGTATGCAGAGTTTATGTCAAACAGTATATGCAGAAATTATGTCAAACAATTAGCATAGAATGAAAATGTCAAACAGTATGCAGAGATTCAAGCTCAGAAGGAAGGAAATTAATTGAAGCTCAGAAGGGAGAGCGCATTGCAGAAATGTTATCGGGATCAAAATCCCCATAGGAAAACTCCAAAGGATTCAAGGCAGAATCATGTTCATTGAGATAGTTTTCAGGAGTAATCGCAACCATGAGATCAATTAGAGACAATGATCAAAGCCAAGTTGAAGTATAGCATAATTTTTGACATTGGAGACAAGGCATGAAGTCATTGATTAAAGGACAATCATTAGATAGCATCAGTAAATATCTCATCCATTGGATTAAAGCTGAGTAGAATTGATCAAATTTGGTGCTAACCACTTCGGTGAAAAGGAGTTTGAATTGAACCAGAATTCTCAAAGCCCGAATTCATGAAGAAACGCCAATCGTTTGATCTAAGGAACACTTCAGGAAATATCCCAACCGTTGGATCGAGAAAATTGGAAGGATAGGATAAGAAAGGCCAAAGGCCCGAGATCTCGAATAGTCGAATTCTTGACAACCATTGGATCATATTAAGCTTGTTGTGTTAAAGAAGGACCATTAGATGAAGTCAAGTTACTCGAGGATTATTCTTCAAGGAATCTCACTCCGGGAGAATTGGGAAGTGGGAAAAAGATTATAAACCCAAAGTCTCGAAGGTTGAAATGAATTTGGACCATTGATTAAGAACTGATAATAGTCGTTGGATGAATCCAAGTATAAGAATAACATAAGCACTTCCATGTTGACCACTTCGACGCTGACCAACTCTGGCGAAAATTGGAGCAACAATTACCTAGACCTTTGAAGCCCTGAAGTCCCGATGTCATGAACTTCCATCAACCATCGGATCAGAAGAAGAGAAAGGAAATATTGTCAATTGTTGATCTATTCAGAGCGCGCCAAGGATGAAACTAATCAACTCCAAGGATGACCTCTCTAGAGAAAAAGAGACTAGAATGAGTAAGTGTTCCCGAAGGCCAAAGCCTCAAAGTCATGACAAATGTTGATCTAGAGTAAAATATGATAGTTTTTAGATCAGAGTTGCATAGAAGCAGTCAACTTCGACGCTGACCACTCTAGTGAAAAGAAGACAAGAACAGGTAAGATTACCCAAAGGCTGAAGCCCCGAAATCACGTCAACCATTGATCTAGAGTAAAACATGAGAATCGTCAAATCACAAGGAGACGGTCAACTTCAGCACTGACCACTTCGGTGGAAAAGGGTTTAGAACATGTAAGTTCACTCAAAGGCCATATTTTCGACGTCACAAAGTAAGACACATGGTACACATAGTAAGAGCCCACGTCGGCAAGGACACGTGGCACAATCAAATGATGACAAGTGTCAAGGTCCAGTTGGCATTTTAGGTATGCGTAAGTCATGAATCTAAGTGACACGTGGCATCCACTCAACTAGTGCCACATCAACAATTATGTCAACAAGACACATCACTTCGGGAGTATGCCCTTTGAGGATATCTAGTTCCTCCTAACATTAACTACCCAAAGAACCCAAGGGCGAAGTCACGAACTAACACTGGTCATAGATCTAATATCCTCTGGGATGAATCATGAACATTATATCCAGTGTACTAGAAAGATAGAGTAATCACGAATCATGAAGTAATGCTAACCGTTGATCTACTCTGGGAGCATTCTTGACCATTAGATCAAGCACAGTGGAAGGATAGCATAAGGTGAACTAAACAACTGATAGTAAGAGGTCACCATACCTTTATGAATTATTCAATAGGTAAACACTCAAATGGATTCAACTAACTCAGATTTCTAGTAACCTAGAGTCTTGGGGAGTCGAAGTGTTGGAAGATTGGTTGTTGTCATTGATGTCAACACTAGTCATGGATTTTGGACCGCAAGATTGATGAAGGTATTTGGACATGAAGGAAAATGCACACGCATATACAACACCCATGGATGGATAGTATACATCATGTTGTTTCCGGTGGTATGTGTCACATCACGTGGATCCTCATGGTTGAGGAGAAATGAATTTTTGAAGATGACAAAGTGAATTGAAGAAGGAAGTACATGTAGGCCCTGAAGATAATTAAAGAAAAGAATTACAAAATAAGAAAGTGTCAGGTCGGCCTTAATTTTAAAAGGAGGTGACATAAATGGTATAAATACACATCATTATACATTCATTTGATACAAGCTGAATTTCAGAGGAAATCAGAAGTAAAGAAGGCCTGATTTCAAGGGGGGATGAAGTATTTTGGTGATGTGTTCTAAGGTATGTTATTTTCAGGTCATCTTACCATTTTTGCTATAACATTTTTTCTAGAACGATTCAGATGGTGAAATTTATATGGTATTTAGAAGACATATCAAGGTACCTGTGGTAAAAATTTCATCTCTTGATTCGCTATAATTATGGAGATAGACTCTGTGGAAGATAGGGTTTGTGACCAGTCCTGAAGCTAGTCAATAAACAGGTGTTCCAGGTAAAACAATCATAACTTCTTCATAGAGATTCAAAATGAAGTGGGACAAATTTCATTGGAAATATTGCAGAATTTAGTTTCTTGTGTGTGAGTTTCAGAATAAGATGTTAAATATTGAGCGTGGGGCATTATGTGCAAGTTCACTCTCCTAAATAGACCAGAATTGAATAAAGTCTACCATTCTTTCTATAACTTCTTTTTGAGGAGGATTCAAGGAGTGAAACTTGGATGCGTTTCAAGGAATACATTGAGTAATGTTATCTACAGGATCAGAGTACTCCAAGAATTGAATAATTGCAGAAATTGAAGAAGTCTCAGGAAGCATTATTAGGTTCTATGTGATGATTGGTTGATGGTGATGATTTAATGTAAAGTTTTATTATCTCTCATATATTCTTGG
>ML792140.1:552813-590971 GCA_009831015.1 Picea engelmannii | reverse complement strand
TTCCCATTAATGAATTGGAGTTGGAATGTTTCTTGCCCAGAGCCTGTTCATAAATACCACTCAGCTCTCTGGGAAGAAAATGCAAAAGATGTTTTTTATGATGTTTGTCATTATGTAATTATCCCTCTACACAAAATATTCTTCAGATGAAAAAGATGTTTTTTATGATGTTTGTCATTATGTAATTATCCATTCTACCTCACGCACTCCCAAAATTATTACCAGATAGATTAGTATGCAGAGAAGTGGCTTATCAGTTAGCCAAGGGTGGTATTGGGTTAGAATTAAAATCCCTTCAGAAAAAAAGCATGGCCATCTTTCCCTGTTCATATCGGGAAATTAACTTTATCAAACTTGGGACATTCTAAGGCGGAGGCTGAGTCATTGGAAGAAGTTAAGCTGGTAGACATCAAGCACAGGAAACACGACCCTTACCAAATAATTAGTCGGCATTACATACACTGTAATTTAAAAGCATATGAACATGAAGTTTCAGTTTATGATGATATTTTCAAAGATGTTAAATCTTATGAGGAAGTGCAGAATAGGGTGCAGGCCTTGTCACCTGACTCATAGGTGGGGTTTGCATCTTTTCAACGACATAGGCGAAGCTGCCTGCCGAAGATTTTACAAGGTGAAATGTCGACTTCATTGCCAAAACAGGAAGAAACCCCTCCAGGGTTTGAAACTGATACTCAGGATAAGTCAAGTGACAAAGATAAGTTGAAATATCCTGAAATACCTCCTCAAAACACAGAGGGTTCTCAGATAAAAGAACCAGGGACATAAAAGGGAAAAGGACTGGAAACAAGTCCAATAATTCTTGATGATATTCCAGAAAAGATTGGAGGAACTGCTTCAAAGGAACTTGGCAGTCCTATCACAGCTTTGACTCCACTACAGTCTAATTTCGGAACCCCTCATGAAGGAGTTCTATATGTTAGTGACCTAGAGCCAATTTCAAGAGATGAAATCCCCTCATCTGATTATTCTTTTAGAAAAAAACGAAGAGCTGTCTTGAAACAGGAAATTCATCCTGTAGGAGAAAGATCAATTAAGAAGCATAGAGTTATCATAGATGGAAAGAAACTCAAGGATGGAGAATTCGCTACAGAATTAGTAGGAACAATGGGTTCTATAAAACATACCGTCAAGGCATCTGAAAATAATTAAAAGAAAAGATTTTGAATTAGGGAATTAGAGAAAGATCAGAGCAGATTCAGTTTCTCAACTGTCTCTGTCTCGCTTCTTTGTGTTCTTGGATGCTAATGTCACGTTCAATAGCATCCCATGATCATTCTAACTCAGCCCTATTAGTCATTGTTTGTAAATTAGTATTAAATAAACTTAGGGCAATGTTGGTTTGATCCTGAAGGCCCGGTTCTACGTTAGGTTGTCTGCTATTAGGGACAGTCATGGATGATAAAGTTTAAAAGGTTTATAAAATGGGTTTTTAATCAATTGGTTACTTCAGATTTCCGGAGATGAGATCAATGAAAACAATTTTAAAATCTATAACAGTAATGTAAAAACACATTCAAGGTCGTTTCCTGGTTTTGCAACAATTTTGAAATTATAAACAACGAAACACAATACAGAGAAATATAAGGCTTTTATCAAGAAATAATATTATATTTCAATTAACGATGATGAAAGAAAAAAAATATTTCTAATAGAGTTAAATATTAAGGAACATAAGGTTTTATAGGTCTTAAAATTACTAAAGTAATTTCAGAGGAAAGACTGTAATACGTTCAACATCCAAACCAATCTGAAATAATAAACAACAATGCATGTAAATTCAAATTGATTTACTTGTTAGAAAAAAAACTTCAAAAGGAGAATTCAACAAAGCATGATAAACAGGGGAAGACACATAGTTACAAAATTGCAGGATCCATAATCTTGTGTGCGATTTCTATTCCGATGAACTTCAAAATTGAAATTACCAAAAAAGGCTATTTCCCAAAAATTCTGAAGCCTTTGCTCAGCCCTTTGAAACTATATTTATACAGTTCTATCAAAGTTTCTTGTTGGTAACTAACCAACTCCCTAATATTACGGTTACATAAAATAATGTCAACCGTTTACAATTTCTTTCAAAATTCTAATAAATAAAAACATTTTTAAAAGTTTTAAATTTGCGTTGACAAACTTTCTTTCTCTGCTTCAACGCATTGACCACATTTGCCCAAAATTTTTACTAAGATCCTGGGAGCCTCAGGTATCTCATTTGCTTCAAAAGCGAAAAATCTTCTCTGTAAATCTGGCAACCGACTTTCAATCGTTTTCTCTGTGAATTTAACATTTTTCAACCTTAAACTTGAAGCTACCATCCACTTATTTATTTCTGTAATGTTGACCAATTTAATATTTGAAATTTCTTCTTTCCTTTCTTCGATCTCTTCTCTTGACTTCAGTTGATGCCTAGCAATGTTGATTTCGCCTAATAACCCAGAACAACCATTTGCCCCAATATTTAATGAATCATTTTCAAAGAGTTTGAAGATTCCTTGACAATCTTCGTTAACTTCTTTTGTAATTCTTTTGTATTCAGCCAATTTCGATTCACAAACTTTTATCATTATATCTCCTTTTACCTGTTCAGAAACAGATAATTTCTTATTTTTTCCAATTTCTTCTTTTAGTGAAGAAGCCACTGCTTTTTGAAAAGTATTCCTTGCTTCTTTTGCTTCTCTTTCTTTCTAGAACACCTGTTCCATGGACCTATTTGATTCCTGAAAATAGTTCTGGATAATTTCCAGATTGAAAAATACTTTATGTTTTTCCTCTTCTCTTTTTGCATATATCTCTGATGCCCGTGTCCTGAAATTTTCAATTTCAATAACCTGGTTAGTAATAGAAATAATCTTGTCTTGTAAAAATTTATTTTCTTCGCCCAGCTTTTGAACCTGTTCTTGAGTGACCTGTATCATGTGTTTGCCTCATCCAAGTTTTTATTCAACTTTTGGATTTCTTGCATATCTTTGAGTCTAGCTTGTTCTAGACCCTTCTGTATTCCCCAGCCGATATTCCTTTCATTTTCCTTTAATTTGTCTTGCAACTGAATTATTTCTTGATCTTTCTGCTCGAGCATTGTTGTTAGATTTCCTACATAATAAATATTAGATGATGCTATAGCACCCATTGTTCCTGCTAATTCTGTAGCGAATTCTCCATCCTTGAGATTCTTTCCATCTATGATAACTCTATGCTTCTTAATTGATCTTTCTCCTACAGGATGAATTTCCTGTTTCAAGACAACTCTTCGTTTTTTGCTAAAAAAATAATCAGATGAGGGGATTTCATCTCTTGAAATTGGCTCTAGGTCAGTAACATATAGAACTCCTTCATGAGGGGTTCCGAAAGTAGACTGTAGTGGATTCAAAGCTGTGATAGGACTGCCAATTTCCTTTGAAGCAGTTCCTCCAATCTTTTCTGGAATATCATCAAGAATTAATGGACTTGTTTCCAGTACTTTTCCCTTTTCTGTCCCTGGTTCTTTTATCTGAGAACCCTCTATGTTTTGAGGAGGTATTTCAGGATCTTTCAACTTATCTTTGTCACTTGACTTATCCTGAGTATCAGTTTCAAACCCTGGAGGGGTTTCTTCCTGTTCTGGCAATGAAGTCGACATTTCACCTTGTAAAATCTTCGGCAGGCAGCTTCGCCTATGTCGTTGAAAATATGAAAACCCCACCTGTGAGTCAGGTGACAAGGCCTGCACCCTATTCTTCACTTCCTCATAAGATTTAACATCTTTGAAAATATCATCATAAACTGAAACTTCATGTTCATATGATTTTAAATTACAGTGTATGTAATGCCGACTAATTATTTGGTAAGGGTCGTGTTTCCTGTGCTCGATGTCTATCATCTTAACTTCTTCCAATGACTCAGCCTCCGCCTTAGAATGTCCCAAGTTTGATAAAGTTAATTTCCCGATATGAACAGGGAAAGATGGCCATGCTTTTTTCTGAAGGGCTTTTAATTCTAACCCAATACCACCCTTGGCTAACTGATAAGCCACTTCTCTGCATACTAATCTATCTGGTAAGAATTTTGGGAGTGCGTGAGGCGGAATGGAACAACCATAAACCCTAACATAGGAAAAATTTTCCTCAATAAACCAGTCGGCAATTGATTTGAGGCTTTTTATAACTGTGTCCAAGAAAGAAATTTTGATACTTGGGAGTAAGTGACCTTCTTTGTGATGTAGTCCATCTGGGTTCATGATCTACTCTTCTGTAGTTTCCTTCACATTGATTGAAGCTTCTTTGATTCCTGAAGGTAGGAGGTCTTCTTGGATATTCATCTCTTTTGTAATCATTCCTTCTTTATGGTATCTTGGTCCACTTCTCATCAACTGTCTGTGTAGTTCTTTCTCATCAATTGCTTCAGGATACAATGCTTTGAAGAAACCAAAGACTGCAGCTCAAAAAGAAGCAAAAAGGAACAACAAACTGGCAATAGATACCATCCTGGATGGATTGATAGATTCATTGAAATCCAAGGTGGGATCATGTGCATCAACAAAAGATCTTCGGGACAAGCTACAAGAACTTTATGCAAGGGAAGAAGCAGAAGAAGAAGAAGAAGAAGTTGAAGAAGATTACAACATCTCAGATTTCAAAGAAGAAAATAGAGGTCAGTTCTTTTGCTTTAATTGTGAAGGAGTAGGACATGTTGAATTTGAATGTCCTCATCCAAGGATTGAAAGAGATGACAATGAAGAAGAAGAAAATCATGAAGTAGAAATGATTCAACAAGAAGATGAGAATCTTAAAAAAATGAAGCATGTTGAGAATGAAAATAGCAAGCTCAAAGACACACGTAGAAAACTAAGAAGTGAATTGGGTAGTTATGAAAAGACAGTTGTAAGATTAAAGAAACAATTAGAAGACTTTCAGAAACTAAGAGAAGAAACCATTTCCTTGAAAACTCTACTCGAAGAAGCAAGAAGAATAGCAGAAGTAAAGAAGGTCCAAATGATAAAGAAAGAAGAAGATTATGAACAACGTGAACAAGAAGTTGTCTCATTGAGGAAGAGATTAAGAAACACTCAAGTGCCAAAAGAATTAAAACATCTTGGATGCATGGGTGAAACTTCATACAAAGTGTTGAAACAGATCTTGAAATCTTTTATCCTTAAGACCTAGATTTTTTATTTTCAAGTCTTGGCGTTTCTCGGCCTTCGTAAAACAAGAATTTCATCACTTATAAATTCGCGATGCCTTTAATTGTTTATTTTTTGAAAATGAACAGAAAAAATATAAACAAATATAAGTTTTCAAACACTCTTTGAAAAAATCTTTTAAACGGGCAGTAATTTAAAATTTACGAATTTTAATTTAAACCTAAAAAAAATCGGGATTCAGGGTTTTACGTAAACAAATGTTTGATGCAAATTGAATTGCGAAACCCGATCCCTGATTTCCCGATACTTTAAGACTTAATTAAAACATAAATTACTTAATCCTCAATTAAAAGGGTTTAAAAGTTAAGTTAATCACATCGTGATATCGGGATTCGCGGTTCAATAAGATCATATACTCTTGTTATTGTGTTTCCCGATTTCCCGATTTCGCGATACATTTGATCCTTAAGTAAAGATTTGAATTAATTTAATCTCTGATAAGAATGATTAAGAGTTAAATAATTACATCGCGATTTCGGAATTCGTGGTTCTATGAGAAGCGTGTTTCTTGTCATCCTTTTTCCCGAAATCCGGATCACCAAAATCCTGACTCATAATTCACATTTGAAATAAACTATATCTGTTTTGGCATTAATTTTGATTAATGAGATTGATTAAGATAAGTTAAAACGTGTTTTAAAGAAACAGGTCATCACCATTTCGCGATTTCAGGATTCGCGATTCCATGAGAGCACGAACTCATGTCATCAAATTTCCCGAAATCCCGATTCTCGATTATCCAATTAACGAAATCCTGAAAAGGTCTAATATCGATTAATTAACATACTAAAAACATTTTAATTTAAAATAATACATCGCAATTTTGGTGATCGGGTTTCTTCGATGAAATATTTTTTCAACATCAAGAGTGCCGAAACCCCGAAAAGTCATGTTTTCAGACTTAACTCATAATTAACATTAATAAATCATCTTTCTAAACAGGTTTTAAAGTTAATCTTTCTTTGAATGTTCATTAACGCATCGTTGTACGATTAAGTAAGTTTCTATTATATTTGAAAACACCGAGAAAGCCTAGGTACAGGAATTAAATGCATATCTTCGAAAATATATTTTGCATTAAGAACTTTAACTTCGTAACAGAGGTACAAATCTCAATATTTTTATGATATATTCGAAGTAAATGTTCGAAACGTCTGTATTTTCATTCTAAAAGTTGAGCTTACTCATCCACTCTCTGTGATAGGTTTTCAATCTTAACGCTGAGTTATGGCACCCAAAAAAGCTCCGAAGAAAAACGAAGACCAGCAAGAAGGTGATGTTATTTCTGATACTACTCCACTCGGCGTACACTCCGTCAAATCGTGGACTGGAATTTCTGCAAAGCTGGAGGATGAGCTCAAATATGCAGACCCTGATTCGGAAAATCACCTCCAAGATATTGCCGAGTCTGAGCTTCATAAGTTTGTTGCGCGTCCGAGACTTGTGTCATATACCGATATGATCGGCTGGGCTCTGGATAAAGTAGAGATTCCAACAAGAAGCATTCTAAACGAGCAAGGAGCTGTCATCGACTCATTCAGGCCTGAGCACATTCAAGTAATGTATAATCTCTCGCCCAATTATAGACACACCTTTAATTCTGAGTTTTTAGCCGAGTTTCAAAGAAAAGAATGCATTGTAGCGGGCCAGACATACCCTGACATGATTAAAGGATGGGCCAGGGATGAAAATAAGTTTAGGGCTGATTTACATGGGATTTATGCCACAGCTTCCTTAAATGAATATATGGTTTATGTAGCAATGATGTAATGTAGACTTTTCGGGAGAAAGGATCCTTGTCACTTTCATGCATACTGGACACCTTTCTTAGAGGAAGTTTCAGAAGGACGCAGTTTTAACTGGCATAAAATTTTGTCAGATAACCTCACATCAGAGGTTGTGAATTACAAAACAGCCAAGTCAAAAGGACAACCAGTGTCTTTTTATATGTCTACATATATTATGGATGCCATTTGTTTTATGACTCCTTTCCCATTAATGAATTGGAGTTGGAATGTTTCTTTCCCAGAGCCTGTTCATAAATACCACTCAGCTCTTTGGGAAGAAAATGAAAAAGATGTTTTTTATGATGTTTGTCATTATGTAATTATCCCTCTGCACAAAATATTCTTTGGATGCGAACCCCCTCTCATTTCTGACACAGTTATAAAAAGCCTCAAATTAGTTGCCAACTGGTTTATTGAGGAAAAATTTTCCTATGTTAGGGTTTATAGTTGTTCCATTCCGCCTCACGCACTCCCGAAATTCTTACCAGATAGATTAGTATGCAGAGAAGTGGCTTATCAGTTAGCCAAGGGTGGTATTGGGTTAGAATTAAAAGCCCTTCAGAAAAAAGCATGGCCATCTTTCCCTATTCATATCGGGAAATTAACTTTATCAAACTTGGGACATTCTAAGGCGGAGGCCGAGTCATTGATAGAAGTTAAGATGATAGACATCGAGCACAGGAAACACGACCCTTACCAAATAATTAGTCGGCATTACATACACTGTAATTTAAAAGCATATGAACATGAAGTTTCAGTTTATGATGATATTTTCAAAGATGTTAAATCTTATGAGGAAGTGCAGAATAGGGTGTAGGCCTTGTCACCTGACTCATAGGTGGGGTTTGCATCTTTTCAACGACATAGGCGAAGCTGCCTGCCGAATATTTTATAAGGTGAAATGTCAACTTCATTGCCAGAACAGGAAGAAACCCCTCCAGGGTTTGAAAATGATACTCGGGATAAGTCAAGTGACAAAGATAAGTTGAAAGATCCTGAAATACCTCCTCAAAACACAGAGGGTTCTCAGATAAAAGAACGAGGGACAGAAAAGGGAAAAGGACTGGAAACAAGTCCAATAATTCTTGATGATATTCTAGAAAACATTGGAGGAACTGTTGGCAGTCCTATCACAGCTTTGACTCCACTACAGTCTACTTTCAGAACCCCTCATGAAGGAGTTCTATATGTTAGTGACCTAGAGTCAATTTCAAGAGATGAAATCTCCTCATCTGATTAATTTTTTAGCAAAAAATGAAAAGTTGTCTTGAAACAGGAAATTCATCCTGTAGGAGAAAGATCAATTAAGAAGCATAGAGTTATCATAGATGGAAAGAATCTCAAGGATGGAGAATTCCCTACAGAATTAGCAGGAACAATGGGTGCTATAGCATCAGCTAATATTTATTATGTAGGAAATCTAACAACAATGCTCGAGCAGAAAGATCAAGAAATAATTCAATTGCAAGACAGATTAAAGGAAAATGAAAGGAATATCGGCTGGGGAATACAGAAGGGTCTAGAACAAGCTAGACTCAAAGATATGCAAGATATCCAAAAGTTGAATAAAAAATTGGATGAGGCAAAACACATGATACAGGTCACTCAAGAACAGGTTCAAAAGCTGGGCGAAGAAAATAAATTTTTACAAGACAAGATTATTTCTATTGCTAACCAGGTTGATGAAATTGAAAATTTCAGGACACAGGCATCAGAGATATATGCAAAAATAGAAGAGGAACAACAGAAAGTATTTTGCAATCTGGAAATTATCCAGAACTATTTTCAGGAATCAAATAGGTCCATGGAACAGGTGTTCCAGAAAGAAAGAGAAGCAAAAGCAGCAAGGAATACTTTTCAAAAAGTAGTGGCTTCTTCACTAAAAGAAGAAATTGGAAAAAATCAGAAATTATCTGTTTCTGAACAGGTAAAAGGAGATATAATGATAAAAGTTTGGGAATCGAAATTGGTTGAATACAAAAGAATTACAAAATAAGTTAACGAAGATTGTCAAGGAATCTTCAAACTCTTTGAAAAAGATTCATTAAATATTGGGGCAAATGGTTGTTCTGGGTTATTAGGCGAAATCAACATTGCTAGGCATCAACTGAAGTCAAGAGAAGAGATCGAAGAAAGGAAAGTAGAAATTTCAAATATTAAATTGGTCAACATTACAGAAATAAATAAGTGGATGGTAGCTTCAAGTTTAAGGTTGAAAAATGTTAAATTCACAAAGAAAACGATAGAAAGTCGGTTGCCAGATTTATAGAGAAGATTTTTCTCTTTTGAAGCAAATGAGATACCTGAGGCTCCCAGGATCTTAGTAAACTTTTTGGGAAAATGTGGTCAATGCGTTGAAGCAGAGAAAGAAAGTTCGTCAACGCAAATTTAAAACTTTTAAAAATGTTTTTATTTATTAGAATTTTGAAAGAAATAGTAAACGGTTGACATTATTTTATGTAACCGTAATATTAGGGAGTTGGTTAGTTACCAACAAGAAACTTTGATAGAACTGTATAAATATAGTTTCAAAAGGCTGAGCAAAGGCTTCAGAATTTTTGGGAAATAGCCTTTTCTGGTAATTTCAATTTTGAAGTTCATCGGAATAGAAATCGCACACAAGATTCTGGATCCTGCAATTTTGTAACTATGTGTCTTCCCCTGTTTATCATGCTTTGTTAAATTCTCCTTTTGATTTTTTTTTTCTAACAAGTAAATCAATTTGAATTTACATACATTGTTGTTTATTATTTCAAATTGGTTTGGATGTTGAACGTATTACAGTCTTTCCTCTGAAATTACTTTAGTAATTTTAAGACCTGTAAAACCTTATGTTCCTTAATATTTAACTCTGTTAGAAATCTTGTTTTTCTTTCATCATCGTTAATTGAAATATAAGATTCTTTCTTGATAAAAGCCTTATATTTCTCTGTATTGTGTTTCGTTGTTTATAATTTCAAAATTGTTGCAAAACCAGGAAACGACCTTGAATGTATTTTTACATTACTATTATAGATTTTAAAATTGTTTTCATTGATCTCATCTCCAGAAATCTGAAGTAACCAATTGATTAAAAACCCATTTTATAAACCTTTTAAACTTTATCATCCGTGACTGTCCCTAATAGCAGACAACCTAATGTAGAACCGGGCCTTCAGGATCAAACCAACATTGCCCTAAGTTTATTTAATACTAATTTACAAACAACGACTAATAGGGTTGAGTTAGAATGATCATGGGATACTATTGAACGTGACATTAGCATCCAAGAACAACAAGAAGTGAGACATAGACAGATGAGAAACTGAATCTGCTCTGATCTTTCTCTAATTCCCTAATTCCAAATCTTTTCTTTTAATTATTTTCGGATGCCTTGACGGTATGTTTTATAGCACCCATTGTTCCTACTAATTCTGTAGTGAATTCTCCATCCTTGAGTTTCTTTCCATCTATGATAACTCTATGCTTCTTAATTGATCTTTCTCCTACAGGATGAATTTCCTGTTTCAAGAAAGCTCTTCGTTTTTTGCTAAAAGAATAATCAGATGAGGGGATTTCATCTCTTGAAATTGGCTCTAGGTCACTAACATATAGAACTCCTTCATTAGGGGTTCCGAAAGTAGACTGTAGTGGAGTCAAAGCTGTGATAGGACTGCCAAGTTCCTTTGAAGCAGTTCCTCCAATCTTTTATGCAATATCATCAAGAATTATTGGACTTGTTTCCAGTCCTTTTCCCTTTTATGTCCCTGGTTCTGTTCTCTGAGAACCCTCTGTGTTTTGAGGAGGTATTTCAGGATCTTTCAACTTATCTTTGTCACTTGACTTATCCTGAGTATCAGTTTCAAACCCTGGAGGGGTTTCTTCCTATTCTGGCAATGAAGTCGACATTTCACCTTGTAAAATCTTCAGCAAGCAGCTTCGCCTATGTCGTTGAAAAGATGAAAACCCCACCTATGAGTCAGGTGACAAGGCCTGCACCCTATTCTGCACTTCCTCATAAGATTTAACATCTTTGAAAATATCATCATAAACTGAAATTTCATGTTCATATGCTTTTAAATTATAGTGTATGTAATGCCGACTAATTATTTGGTAAGGGTCGTGTTTCCTGTGCTCGATGTCTACCAGCTTAACTTCTTCCAATGACTCGGCCTCCGCCTTAGAATGTCCCAAGTTTGATAAAGTTAATTTCCCGATATGAACAGGGAAAGATGGCCATGCTTTTTTCTGAAGGGATTTTAATTCTAACCCAATACCACCCTTGGCTAACTGATAAGCCACTTCTCTGCATACTAATCTATCTGGTAAGAATTTTGGGAGTGCGTGAGGCAGAATGGATAATTACATAATGACAAACATCATAAAAAACATCTTTTGCATCCGAAGAATATTTTGTGCAGAGGGATAATTACATAATGACAAACATCATAAAAAACATCTTTTGCATTTTCTTCCCAGAGAGCTGAGTGGTATTTATGAACAGGCTTTGGGCAAGAAACATTCCAACTCCAATTCATTAATGGGAAAGGAGTCATAAAAAAAATGACATCCATAATATATGCAGACATATAAAAAGACACTGGTTGTCCTTAAGACATGGCTGTTTTGTAATTCACAACCTCTGATGTGAGGTTATCTGACAAAATTTTATGCCAGTTAAAACTGCGTCCTTTTGAAACTTCCTCTAAGAAAGGTGTCCAGTCTGCATGAAAGCGACAAGGATCCTTTCTCCCGAAAATTCTACATAACATCATTGCTACGTAAACCATATATTCGTTTAAGGAAGTTGTGGCATAAATCCCATGTAAATCAGCCCTAAACTTATTTTCATCCCTGGCCCATCCTTTAATCATGTCAGGGTATGTCTGGCCCGCTTCAATGCATTCTTTTCTTTGAAACTCGGCTAAAAACTCAGAATTAAAGGTGTGTCTATAATTGGGCGAGAGCTTATACATTACTTGAATGTGCTCAGGCTTGAATGAGCCGATGACAGCTCCTTGCTCGTTCAGAATGCTTCTTGTTGGAATATCTACTTTATCCAGAGCCCAGTCGATCATATCGGTATATGACACAAGTCTTAGACGTGCAGCAACCTTATGAAGCTCAGACTCGGCAATATCTCGGGGGTGATTTTCCGAATCAGGGTCTGCATATTTGAGCTCATCCTCCAGCTTTTCGTAAATTCCAGTCCACGATTTGACGGAGTGTACGTCGAGTGGAGTAGTATCAGAAATAACATCGCCTTCTTGCTGGTCTTCGTTTTTCTTCAGAGATTTTTTGGGTGCCATAAATCTGCGTTAAGCTTGAAAACCTGTCACAGAGAGTGGATGAGTAAGCTCAACTTTTAGAATGAAAATACAGATGTTTTGAACGTTTACTTCGAATATATCATAAAAATATTGAGATTTGTACCTCTGTTACGAAGTTAAAGCTCTTAATGCAAAAGATATTTTCGAAGATATGCATTTAATGTTTGTACCTAGGCTTTCTCGGTGTTTTCAAATATAATAGAAACTTACTTAATCGTACAACGATGTGTTAATGAACATTCAAAGAAAGATTAACTTTAAAACCCTTTTAGAAAGATGATTTATTAATGTTAATTATGAGTTAAGTCTGAAAACATGACTTTTCGAGGTTTCGGCACTCTTGATGTCAAAAAAATATGTCATCGAAGAAACTCGATCGCCAAAATCACGATGTATTATTTTAAATTAAAACATTTTTAGTATGTTAATTAATCGATATTAGACCTTTTCGGGATTTCGTTAATCGGATAATCGAGAATCGAGATTTCGGGAAATCTGATGACATGAGTTCGTGCTCTCATGGAATCGTGAATCCGGAAATCGCGAAATGGCGATGACCTATTTCTTTAAAACACGGTTTAACTTATCTTAATCAATCTCATTAATCAAAATTAATGCCAAAATAGATATAGTTTATTTCAAATGTGAATTATGAGTTGGGATTTATGTGATCGGGATTTCGGGAAAAAGGATGACAAGAAACACGCTTCTCATAGAACCGCGAATTCCGAAATCGCGATGTAATTATTTAACTCTTAATCATTCTTAGCAGAGATTAGATTAATTCAAATCTTTACTTAAGGATCAAATGTATCACGAAATCGGGAAATCGGGAAACACAATGACAAGAGTATATGATCTTATTGAACCGCAAATCCCGATATCGCGACGTGATTAACTTAACTTTTAAACCCTTTTAATTGAGGATTACGTAATTTATGTTTTAATTAAGTCTTAAAGTATCGAGAAATCGGGGATCGGGGTTTCGCAATTCAATTTGCATCAAACATTTGTTTACTCAAAACCCTGAATCCCGATTTTTTTTAGGTTTAAATTAAAATTCGTAAATTTTAAATTGCTGCCCGTTTAAAAGATTTTTTCAAAGAGTGTTTGAAAACTTATATTTGTTTAGATTTTTTCCGTTCATTTTCCAAAAATAAACAATTAAAGGCATCGCGAATTTATAAGTGACGAAATTCTTGTTTTATGAAGGCCGAGAAACGCCAAGACTTGAAAATAGAAAATCTAGGTCTTAAGGATAAAAGATTTCAAGATCTGTTTCAACACAAAGAATATGAAAATACCAACAAGGAGGTTGAAGAAAGAACTACACAGACAGTTGATGAGAAGTGGACCAGGATACCAAAAAGAATGAATGATTACAAAAGAGATGAATATCCAAGAAGACCTTCTACCTTCAGGAATCAAAGAAGCTTCAATCAGTATAAAGGAAACTACAGAAGAGTAGATCATGAACCCAGATGGACTACATCACAAAGAAGGTCACTTACTCCCAAGTATCAAAATTTCTTTCTTGGTCATTGTTATACTTGCAAAAATTTTGGACATAAGGCAATTAATTGAAGAATCAATGAAAGGAACAAATACACAAGAAACATAAATGGTGTAAACAGAAGATATGGAAATAATCTTGGATTTGTCAACAGAAGTTATAATTTATTTTACCCATTGATGGACAAAAATATTGTATGCTACAAATGCAATTATCTTGGTCAAAAAACATGAGATTGCAAATATATGAATGAAGATGTCCCTATGCCAACCACAATATGGAGAAGGAAAGAGATTCCAAACAATAAAGATTGTCGAATAGCATTAACCATTGAAGAATGTAAAGAAGAAGATGAATGGTACATAGACAATGGATGTTCTTCACACATGACCGGGGATCAAGACAAATTCATCAGCTTGAAGAGAAAGGGTGGAAATGTTGCATTTGGAGATGACTCATCTGCCAAAATACTTGGAGAAGGTGTAGTAGAGCTTGGAAGAAAAAATGTAAAAGAAAATAATGTTCTATTGGTTGAATACTTGAATCATAATCTACTCAGTGTTAGTAAAATGTGTGATCAAGGATACACTCTTGCAGTTGACTCCCGAAAATGTAAAATCAGAGAAAATAACTCAGGAAGATTGGTTGCAACTGCAACAAGAAGACCGAACAACATATACATCCTAGACATGAATAAGAGAGAGAATATAGAATCCACACAAAAGGATTCTAAGGAAGAAAAAGTCCCAAAGACCAAAAATAAGGATGAAGTATTATTGAGTGCCACGTGTTCAGGGGGAGCAGCCCCAAAGAAGAGAGTTACATATTTCCATTAAACTCAGGGGGAGAATCCCTAACCTTTTCCATTGATGTCAAAGGGGGAGAGAAATTGGGATCATGATGATAGGGGGAGCATGAGTGTTGCCATCAATGACAAAGGGAGAGATTGTTGGAAGATTGGTTGTTGTCATTGATGTCAACACTAGTCATGGGTTTTGGACCGCAAGATTGATGAAGGTATTTGGACATGAAGGAAAATGCACATGAATATACAACACCCATGGATGGATAGTATACATAATGTTGTTTCTGGTGGTATTTGGCACGTCACGTGGATCCTCATGGTTGAGGAGAAATGAATTTTTGAATATGACAAAGTGAATTGAAGAAGGAAGTACATGTAGGCCGTGAAGATAATTAAAGAAAAGAATTACAAAATAAGAAAGTGTCAGGTCAGCCTTAATTTTAAAAGGAAGTGACATAAATGGTATAAATACACATCATTATACATTCATTTGATACAAGTTTAATTTCAGAGGAAATCAGAAGAAAAGAAGGTCGGATTTTAAGGGAAGATGAAGTCTTTTGGTGATGTGTTCTAAGGTATGTTATTTTCAGGTCATCTTACCATTTTTTCTATAATTTGTTTTCTAAAACGATTCATATGGTATTGAGAAGACATATCAAGGTACCTATGGTAAAAATTTCATCTCTTGATTCGCTATAATTATGGAGATACACACTGTGGAAGATATGGTTTGTGACTAGTCCTGAAGCTAGTCAATAAACAGGTGTTCCAAGTAAAACAATCATAACTTCTTCATCGAGAATCAAAATGACGTGGGAAAATTTTCATTGGAAAGCGTACAGACTGTAGTTTCTTGTGTGCGATTTTTAGAATCGGATGTTAAATATTGAGCGCGGGGCATTCTGTGCAAGTTCACTCTCCTAAATAGGCCAGAATTGAATAAAGTCTACCATTATTTCTGTAACTTCTTTTTGAGGAGGATTCAAGGAGTGAAACTTGGAGGAGTTTCAGAGAATACATTAAGTAATGTTATCTACATGATCAGAGTACTCCAAGAATTGAAGAATTTCATAAATTGAAGAAGTCTCAGGAAGCATTATCAGGTTCTATGTGATGATTGGTTGATGGTGATGATTTAATGTAAAGTTTTATTATCTCTCATATATTCTTGGGTGGAAGGAAGGGGCCAGGATGGAGAGTTCAAATCTCTCTTGATATTGGAGGATTGTATCTTCCTCTTGGAGGTTTATCCCTCCCTTTACATTTGGAAGTTGTAGCTACCTTTGGAAGTCATTACTTCCCTTGAACACTAACTATTGATTATTTCTCATATATTGTGCATGGTGTATTGTGGTGTATTGGTGTAACTCTTATACTATTTTTCATTTCTCATCGGATATAATTGAATGGTTTAAGTATAAGTTGATTTTTTTTTTTAAATTGTACTTGATACTGATTCACCCCCCTCTTAGTATCAACACGAAGCTCTGAAGTAAGATCTGATCGTCCGTCAAGAAGGAAGATTCACAGTCAAGATCCTAAAAAGTGCACAATGAGAAGGCCATTAACAAAACATCTTGTTGAGGTTGTGTGGATCATCCACTCAACCACATATTAAGACAAAACTGTCTAATCTACGAGTAAATAGATAATAAGTACTTTGGTGAAATTTGGTCTGGAAGAGTTGGAAGACTACAAAGGCCAAAGTCCCAAAATGCCAAAGTTCTGAAATGAACGAGAACTATTCATCCTGCAAATAAAACACGACCGTCCAATATAATATAGGCACTTTGGTGAAATGCACTCTAGAAGGTTGATTGATTGCAAAGGTTGGAATTCCTGAAGGACGAAGTTATGAAGTAATGACAAACATCCATCTCAATGTGCAATTAATATGTGACTGTTGATCTTGATAAGTGATTAAGCACTTGTTCAGCTTAGCACCTAGTCACCACCTGTGGTTGTATGAAATAGAGGTCTCTAAGAGTTTTTGTGCGAAATTTAACACACATAATGAGAAATTTATCTCAGTCAAGAAGGAACATTAAACCAGATAGGATCTAGACGTTGTCATGATTTATCTTAAGTAACTCAATACATGATATGCATTAGAGAGCTAATAAAAAAGATTATATCTGATCAACAAAAATTGAGAATGAAATAAAGCATGGGATCGAATAAAAAATGAAATTGATCCATATATGTGATCGATTTATGAAAATCACTCTCACTAAATTAAAATCCTTCACGATAATGTTTGAATAATAATAGATATTATTGTTAATTTAAAATGAAGAGGTGTGATGGTCCAAACAAAGGGACACAATGCTTCATATCTCACACCAATTGGAATATTATATAATGAGAAAGAATGGCGAGAAGAAAGTGTCTCTGCAGTCCAAGATCAGGAGATCAAAACAAAAGCAGAGTCCAAGAAGAAGAACCAATGATACTTATGCAATGAGGGTGGAAGGGAGGAGCACGAAAGGAATCATATCCTTTACTAAATAAGTGTAATTTAAGGGAGTTGGTGCTTCCTGGGTTTGGTTCCCTAAAGAAAAGGGAGTTGGTGCTTCCTAGGGTTGGTGCCCTAAAGATAAGGGAGTTGATGCTTCCTAGGGTTGGTTCCCTAAAGACAAGGGAGTTGGTGCTTCCTAGGGTTGGTGCCCTAAAGAAGGGGATTTGTGTCTCCTAGAGTTAGTGCTCTAACAAGGATTGGTATCCTTCACTATTTCTTTATAAAACCTTGTAATTTATGTTAATTATATATTTATAATTGATTTTAAATACAAGTTCATTGTTGATCTATTGTGATAAATAATAAAATATCAAAGTAAATTGTAATTGTTGAAAAAGGGAAATACTAATTCACCCCCCCTTCTCAGTATTTCCAACAATTGGTATCAAAGCGAGTGCCTTCAACACAGTCTCACAACTGGAAGGTAGATCCTGAATATGGATCAGCAAGAGGGAATGTCTAACAACAAAGCACCATTGTTCAATGCTGAAGGTGGCTATGCTCTATGGAAAATAAGAAGAAAAGCTTCAGGTTGGCTCTTGGTTTTGATATCTGGCAATCTGTTGTAGATGGTTACACTACACCAACTACTCCACCCACAAATGTTGTAGGAAAGAAAATTTGCAATGACAACTCAAGAGAAGTTAATGAAATCCTAGGAGGGTTGACAAATTCTATATGTGTGAAGGTTATGCATTGTAAGTTAGCCAAATAAATTTGGGACAAATTGGAGGTTGTATATGAAGGAGATAACAAAGTCATGGAAGCCAAACTACATACCTATAGAACTCAATTTGAAAATCTGAAAACAAAAGAAGAAGAGAACATTGTTGAATACTTTCATAGGGTAGATGAAGTGGTTAATTCAAATAGAGAAGTAGGAGAAGAACTTACAGATAAACCTATTGTGAAAAATATCCTAAGGTCATTACCTATGAGATATGATGCCAAGATTTCTACAATTGAAGATAGGCCAGGACTTGACAAACTCATAGTTGATCAACTTCATGGAATTTTTACAGCATATGAGTTGAGAACAAGGAACGAAAAACCATCAAAAGATGAAACAACCTTTAAGGCATCTAAAGCAAATAAGAAACAAGAACATATGTCTCATGAAGATCAATCATGCATATTAGATGTATAAGAGGCCAACTTTATAAATAAACTCCAAAAAGGATTTGAAAAATATAAAGGAAAGTTACCTTTCAAATGTTTCATCTGTGGCAGAATTGGACACTTTGCTAACAAATGTCCCTATCCCAAGTAGGAGGAGAATGATGAAGAAGCCAAAAACTAGAGAAACTAATACAATAAGAAATTTTGTAATAAAAATAAAAACTTCTACTCCAAAGAAGACATCAGCTCTTCAGACATGAGTGAAGATGAATATTTAGAGCTTCTATTTATGGGAATGAACACTCAAAATAACGATGTATATCATGACGAAAACTCTGATTTTGAAGGAGAAGTAAACCTAGAAGCAGAACTGATTATTGCTCTGGAGGAACTAAGAAAGTGTAAAAATAAGAACAAGTTATTGAGGGCACAACTTCAATAATTTGAAGAATCACATCAATCAAGAAGAATAGATGCATCAAGAACCATCAAAGAATCAGAACAGATCATCTATGATTTGAAGTCCCAACTCATAGAAGCTAAAAGAATTGAAGAAGTCATTTAAAAACAACTTAGTGATAAAAAACAAGTATGTGAGAATATAGAAGCTGAGATTAAGTTGCTAAAAAGTGAACTTGGAAAAGAAAATAAGATATCAAAATTTGAAAATAGTTCAAAAATCTTGGATAAAATTCTCGGTAGTCAGAGGTCACCAAACAACGCGACTGGTTTGGGATACACCCAAGACTCAACCACTACATCACAAGGATAAGCCAAAAGGCCAATCAATTACACAGATGCTATAAAAATATCCTCAAGAAGAGAAGATAATAAGGAAAATATGATACCATTGAAAACTATTGCATATAAACAGAAATCAACACTCCCTACTAGAGTAAAAGATGACAAGAAAAATACAATCACCAGAAGAAATCCCCCTAATAAATATCTATTTAATGGATATTTTTACTCTTGCAATAATTTTGGACATAAGGAAGTACACTGCAAATCTTATGGACAATATAATCGTAGAAATGTCCAAAGATATAAGAACAATAAGTATAATACAGAGAAGAGAAACTATAACTCATTTTCTCCTTTGCAAAACTTCAATATTGAATTCCAAAAATGCAACAACTATGGCCATAAAACCAGAGAATGTATATTACCAATGCAATCCGGGAAGAAAGGAAACCCTAATAAACAAAATAAGAAGTTATGGAAAAGAAAATTTGAATTACAAAGCAAGAAAAATGATGCACCTAAATTTGATGAAGTTAATAGTAGAACAATGGTGGGTAAATACTCTAATAAGGAATATAAAAATCAAATTTTTTCATATAAAGTGAATCAAGCTCAAGAAAGGAGGGTTCCTAAAGAAGAATATGACACAATTGTAGTTCTTGATGATGTCCTGCAAATCAATAGTCCACTACCCAATAAGAGAGAAATAGAAAAAGGAAAATCCAAAGACGAAAATGAAGAAGTTTTTGTTACACAAAATAATGATGATGATGATGAATCTTCAATATTAGACCAACCAGAAGAATTTGTTGGACACACCTACCACACTTAGAGGGGGGGTGAATGAGTGTGGGGCTCTTTTTCCCAAAAGCTTCCCTCTTTACAAGAACTCCTTAGTTAACATTCAACATTTATTCATTACCCATTGCTGTCATTTATAACCAGTTAGATGAGAACATATATCAGCAATATATCATCATCAATTCATCACTACAAGGAACACAAAGAAAACAAGATGTATGTACAATTTTTCTTTTTATTATGGACAACAATCTGGGGGTGTATCAGCAACAACTGAATAGAGTACAACTCTACAAGAGCACCATCTCTATAATGCAAGACTCAACTTACACCCTCAGCACCAACTGAGATGAGGCAACAATCCTCAATAGATATCAATTTGTCAATAGGTACGCGACCTGTCAGTAGTGCAACTAGCGTGTGCATGCGCCATGGCTCACTACAGCCCACGTATGCACGCGGCCAGTGTATACAACAACCTGTGTATACCTTCTGATTTGTTAGGGTTTGTCCTTCAATATCAACTAAAATTCTTTGTAATCAATATAGCATTATATTTTGTCTCTGACTGTCCAATCTGACCACCAGCCAGTCACAACACATCCAAGCTCTCCAATAGCTTGCTCATGCTCCACAACAAATCAATATGAATGCTATCTCAATCATGTATAAACAACTAGTATACCATAGCAATCATGTCACCACTGAATCACAAAAGTATTGATCAATCCATCAACCAAATCATCCAGACTGAACCATATCATAGAATCCATACCAAGAATTCCCTAAGCATTCACAACACATCAAACAATAGTATCCATCAGGACAATAATGTAACCATACCAATGTCTCAGTGATAGATCTGAGGCCATAGAATGGAGATCTGGAACCTGCCTCATCATCCAAGAGCTTGGCACTAGCTCAAACACAAGTCTTCACCATTCTATCCATTATATGATCCCTGTCCTCATACAGCCCATGTACATACTCACCCTATGCACAACTAGGCCACGTATACCTCAATGTATACACACCCTATACACAGACAACCCACGTATGCATCAGAAACTAGGGTTTCTGAAGTTCCAAGAATTTTGTCGTCAAGATCTCCGACATTGCCGAAACTTTGATGTGTCCATGAGATCCTCCTCACACTCTCTTTCTCATAATAGATCTTCAATCGTACTCAAGAGATCCATACCAGATATGCTCTCACAAGAAGCTCTCCATCAATACTCCACAAGATAATCTCCCAAGAATCTCTCCATTGATCCACAAAAAGTATGATCTACAAGAGACCATAGTTATATTATTTATACTTTCATCCTCTTGGTCACTTAACCCATTTCTATTTTACTTAACCTATTTTCTTTATTTTAGGGTTAACCACTTTCCATAAATAGAAAGTTCTCCAATTTAAATTTTCCTTCTTGATTTTGTCACTTCTCTTTATTATTTAAATAATCCACCTTGACTTTGTCACTTTTACATTATCATTTAAATAATGATTTATTATTTTAGGTCACTTTGACTTCTTTGACCATTTAGGGCTTCAAGCCAACACATGGGGGTCCTTCAACTTTGTAAGGCCATAACTCTCAAACCGTGAGGAGTTATGTGGCATTCCACATATCACCGGAAATGGCATGACAAGCACTATCAATCTAGGATAGTTTCACCAACAACTTCCTTGATATTCATCTCATTATTCCACATACAAGCATGGGTCCTCCAACCATTCTTCTAGAATAACTCAATCCACAAAGTGTCTTCCCGTAAGGGATTTCACCATAAGGGGACCACTTTGGAGTTCATCCATTTGGGCACCTTATCAATCATGATAAGACAATAATGATTCATCTTTGCATCAATTAACCACTGCATCATATGCATCATATCAATGACCTATCTTTATCAATCGGTTTCCACTTTGACATCTATCATTCTCATCAAGGACAATCATCAAATTACTTGACATCAATCAATCAAACCATTCCATCAATGACACATGATACAAAAATCTCCCAAATAATCAAACCATTGGCATCAATGACAACATGATCCAACAATCTCCCCCTTTGGCATTGATGGCAATACCAACATTGATGTCAACACCATTTACCAATTATTGATGTCAACATGTAGATAAGGCATGCTCTACATTAATAGTCAATGTGACTATCTCTCCCCATCAATAAACATCAATCAAATCAATGTGATTAACTCTCCCCCTTTGACATCAATGGCAAAGGGCCATTATCCTCTTGGGGCTGCTCCCCCTGTCTGAGTGCCTTTGATCTTCCTCTAAATAATATCTCCCCTTTTGAACAAGGGATATCACTCTAATGTAATGCTAAAAATACATCGAATATACTCCCCCTGTGACCATCACTCCTCTTGGAATTATGCCTATGTGCTCTTTATTCAAATATAGGGCTCTTTTCTAGGTATGCATCTGATAAATATATCCTCCTAGAATCATGGGAAGAAGAATGACTCCCCCTAAGGGTATGTCTCCCCCTATCTTGTCTGCAAGATGAACAATATGCTACTATATGATGATCCTTGGACTTGTTCATGCATCAAACTTGTTCCATACCATGCATCATGAATGTCAACAATAAAAATAAAGCATCATGAACAATATATCAACCACGTACATCATGTACCAAAATGTTCCCACAATGCACAACACCCATGTACATCAACCATGTGCAAAAATATATCATCCATGGAATGTATCAACCATATGCCTCTATCAATATGTCAACATGTGCATCTACCAATATGCCAACCATGTGCATCTACCAATATGCCAACCATGTGTCATATCATTCATGATATGTCTCCATCATGAACCATGTATCAAACAAATACCAATTTTTTGTGCTAATCATATAATACCAACAGCATAGTATCATCAAGCATATTCCATATCTGAGTGTACCAAAACATGTACACCACCATGCACCAATACCACAAAATGATGAATCCTATACATGTATGCCAAATCCTCCATAAAAACATGTGCCAATCATCCTGCTAGTAGGTACTTCTACCAATGTACTAGAAGTGTACCAATCATACATCAACTATCAATGATGTACAACATGATCATCTCATCAACTCACTAACTACATGTCTCAATATGTAGTCCATCCATATGCCAAATGTATGCACCATGATATCCAACATATGCTTCTAATAATACATCATAAGATATATCAATGAAACTTCAAAAAGTACCATCCATGTACCCCAACATTTTATTTTATATAATCCAATAGATGAGCATTTGATCAGCATCAATCCATACTCATGGGTTAGTGCCTTGTACCCAAGATATATTTTGCATCATCACCTTACATGATCTAACATAGAACCATGAAAACCTACAGCAAACAGTGTCAGAACCTGCAATAAACAATGTCAGACCCTGCAACACAGAGTTATACCATCACATCAAGCTACAATCTGTGTGCATTCCCTTTTTCCCAAGGCTTTTTCACATATACGCAGCCTGTTGCACATACAGCTCGTGTATTTACGCGACCTATACAAGGTCAGCCTGTGTATGTACGGGAATGATACCACTGTCACCCGCGTATACCTTAGTAGATGACTTACTTGAGATTCCCTTCAGTCTTTCATTTTGTTTTGGTTTCTCTATCTTCTTCACCCACTTCTGTAGGTGTCCTTGCTCCTCAGAAATTGAGCTCTGAGCATCCATATTTTCAAAGATGTCTCCCTTTCTTACCTCATTCCTTCTTCTAGCCATGCTATGAGAAGTCTTCATCGTGGAATTTATTCTTGTGTTCCAACACTCCTGGGATTTGTGGAAAAATCCACCACAGTTGTAGCATCTCATGGTGTTACAGTGAACAACAATGTGTCCTACTTGATCACATCTCGAACACCTCATGGTGTTATAAAATCTTCCATTATATCTCCTTTCATAAGATCTACATTCAAAATCTTTGTGACCATATCCATTACATGAATAACAATTCCCATGAAAAATACTTTCATACCTTTGCTTTGGTGTCCCAAGCATAGCTTATTGATGTCTTCCTTTCTTTGTTCTTTTGAAATTTTCTTTGCCTTATGTAGATGGTTGTTTTGCAACATTTGCTTCCTTCTTTGATGGACTTACCTCATGCTTCTTTGAGGTGCTTGCTTCAGCATGTGTATCTTCTCCTTTGTATCCAAGACCTGATTTATCACATGGTGATCTTTGACTTTCCAAGATCTCATCCAAGATTCGTGAGATATTCAAGTATTTGTTTGACTTTTCTACCTTCTTTATAAGGTCAACAATTTCAGATTCTAACTTACAACATGACTCTTCTTTTTCATTAATTTGATTCTTCAAAAGTTCTTCTACCCTTTTGGCTTCTTCAATTTGGATCTTGATATGGACAATAGTTTCAAAACTTTTGCTAATCTCATCCTCTACCTTCATATATTTTGTTTCATTATTTAGTCTTGTGATCTCTTCTTCCTTTTCTTCTAATTTAGAACTCTCTTCTTGTTATTTAAGCATTCCTTTTAACTTCAAGATGTACCTTTGACTCCTAAGAAACTTCTTAGTGTTATCCAAAAGATAGTTATAGTGTTTATAAAAATGATCACTTCTATATCTATATAAACCCTCTTCAATTTCCTTTTGAAGTTCTAATAGATTTTCTTCTATTCTTTCCATGGGATAGCTATCATCAAACTTTACACAAACTATTTCTAGATCATCTTCTTCACTTGAGAAAAATTCATCATCACACTTTGAATAATTGCAATCAAGAGTCTTTGGAGATTCTTTACATCCAATATCTTCCTTCTTGCCAACACCATCACATGATTATTTTCCTTCATTTGAAATGTCTTCAATATATTCCTTTGTGCCCTCATCACTTGATTCTTTGTCTTCACTTGAAATGTTTTCAAAATCACATTTATAAATAATGCATTCAAGAGTTTTTGATGATTCTTTACCTTTGATGATCTTGATGGAGTGGTCTTCAATTTCTTCCTTCTCCTTCTTTCTTTGATATGTCTCCTCTAGCTTTATCCATAGATCCTTGGCGGAAGTGCATTGTCCCATGCTCTCTTTGATAGGGCTTGAGAGTCCACTAAGAATGGCCTTGAGAGCCAATGCATCATTCTTCTTTCCTTCCCTTTGAGCTGCAAACTTTGACTTGTTCTTTAATGGAACTGATCCACCAATGGTTGCCTTCCAAATCGTTTCTCCCATTGTCTTCAAATGTAATCTCATCTCTATTCTCCAAGTATAATATTTTTCCTCATCAAGGATTGGAACTTCATCATCCATTTGTGTGTCTATGGATCTCCTTCAAGCTTGTTAAGGATTGTAGTGAAGTCTCTCTCCGATACCAACTGTTGGACACACCTACCACACTTAGAGGGGGGGTGAATGAGTGTGGTGCTCTTTTTCCCAAAATCTTCCCTCTTTACAAGAAATCCTTAGTTAACATTCAACATTTATTCATTACTCATTGTTGTCATTTATAACCAGTTCGATGAGAACATATATCAGAAACATATATCAGCAATATATCATCATCAAGTCATCACTACAAGGAACACAAAGAACACAAGATGTATGTACAATTTTTATTTTTATTATGGACAACAATCCAGGGGTTTATCAACAACAACTGAATAGATTACAACTCTACAAGAGCACCAGCCCTATAATGCAAGACTCAACTTACACCCTCAACACCAACTAAGATGAGGCAAAAATCCTCAACAGATATCAATCTATCAACAGGTACGCAACCTGTCAGTAGTGCATCCAGCGTGTGCATGTGCTCTAGCTCACTACATCCCGCGTATGCATGCGGACAGTGTATACAACAACCTACGTATACTTTCTAAGCTGTTAGGGTTTGTCCTTCAAGATCAACTCATATTCTTTGCAATCAATATATCATTCTCTTTTGTCTCTGACTGTCCAATCTGACCACCAGCCAGTCACAACACATCCAAGCTCTCCAATAGATTGCTCATTCTCCACAACAAATGAATATGAATGCTATCTCAATCATGTATAAACAACTAGTATACCATAGCAATCATGTCACCACTGAATCACAAGAGTATTGATCACTCCATCAACCAAATCATCCAGACTGAACCATATCATAGAATCCATACCAAGAATTCCCTAAGCATTCACAACACATCAAACAATAGTATCCATCAAGACAATAATGTCACCATACCAGTGTCTCAGTGATAGATCTGAGGCCATAGAATGCAGATATGGAACCTGCCTCATCATCCAAGAGCTTGGCACCAGCTCAAACACAAGTCTTCACCATTCTATCCATTATACACTCCCTATCCTCATATAGCCCGCGTAGATACTCACCCTATGCACAACCAACCCATGTATACCTCAATGTATATGCACCCTATACACAGACAACCTACGTATGCATCAGAAACTAGGGTTTCTGAAGTTCTGGGAATTTTTCCATCAAAATCTCCGACATTGCTGAAACTTTGATGTGTCCGTGAGATCCTCCTCATGCTCTCTTTCTTATAAGATATCTTCAATCATGCTCAAGAGATCCATACCAAATATTCTCTCACAATAAGCTCTCCATCAATACTCCACAAGATAATCTCCCAAGAAGCTCTCCATTGATCCACAAAAAGGATGATCCACAAGAGACCATAGCTATCTTATTTATACTTTCATCCTCTAGGTCACTTAACCCATTTCTAGGTTACTTATAGGATAACTCAACCGTGAGGAGTTATGTGACATTCCACATACCACCGGAAATGGCATGACAAGCACTATCCATCTAGGATATTTTCACCAACCACTTCCTTGATATTCATCTCATTATTCCACATACAAGCATGGGTCCTCCAATCATTCTTCTAGGATAACTCAATCCGCAAAGTGTCTTCCCATGAGGACTTTCACCATAAGGGGACCACTTTGGAGTTCATCCATTTGTGCACCTTATCAATCATGATAAGACAATAATGATTCATATTTGCATCAATCCACCACTGCATCATATACATCATATCAATTATCAATCTTTATCAATTGGTTTCCACTTTGACATCTATCATTCTCATCAAGAACAATCATCAAATTACTTGACATCAATCAATCAAACCATTTTCATCAATGACACATGATCCAACAATCTCCCAAATAATCAAACCATTGGCATCAATGACAACATGATCCAACAGAATTGAGTGATGATTATCTCAGAAGTTTTCCAATGCTATTTTAACGATCCACTGAAACTCCTTCTCAAAAATTAGAAACAAAGAAGGGAAGGAGAAATTAGGGAAGACTTAAAATTATTCATGTTGATACTCCTATGAGTATTGAAGCACATAAAAATGAATAGATAACTAGGATCATCGAAAGCATCATGGTTTGATGGTATAACTCTATGCAGGTTCTGACATGGTTTGTTGCAAGTCTTCATCTGCCCAGGATTAGTGTCAGTTATGTATTCTCTCAGCGGAGTTATGGTTTATGAGGCAGATTTGTCACGGTACATGGACAATACATATCTAAGGACCGTGATAGGAAGAGCATATTATTCTTGAAATAGTTGATCTATGTTCTAGTTGAGAAGTAGTATCTGAAGTGGAAGCAAATTGT
The DNA here is from genome assembly GCA_009831015.1 of Picea engelmannii. Classification (NCBI taxonomy): domain Eukaryota; kingdom Viridiplantae; phylum Streptophyta; class Pinopsida; order Pinales; family Pinaceae; genus Picea; species Picea engelmannii. The sequence goes on along the minus strand of ML792140.1, from coordinate 563,512 downwards.
AGTGATAGCATATTGTTCATCTTGTAGAGAAGACAGGGGGAGTTATTATTCTTTCCATGATTGGGTTTAGCAACATGATTCCAAGGGGTGAGATGCATAGATAGGGGGAGAATCACCTTAGGGGGGGTATCATCCTAAAGGGAGAAAAGAAACATCAATTTTTGTCATTGTTGTCAAAGGGGGATAATGATCAGTAAAATCTAGTTAAATATTAAAAAGGGGATTTTACTGTGTTGCCATCAATGCCAAAGGGGGAAAATGTTGGACTCAGTATATTGATATTGTCATTGATGTCGATAGTATGATAGAATGCAGAGTTTATGTCAAATAGTATATGAAAAAATTATGTCAAACAGTTGGCAGAGAATTAAAATGGAAAACCATATGCAGAGATTCAAGCTCAGAAGGAAGGACATTAATCGAATCTCAGAAGGGAGAACACATTGCAGAAATTCTATCGGGATCAAAATCCCCATAAGAAAACTCCAAAAGATTCAAGGAAGAATCTTTTTCATTGAGATAGTTTTCAGGAGTAATCACAACCATGAGATCAGTTAGAGCCAATGATCAAAGCCAATTTGAAGTATAGTGTAAGTTTCGGGACATTGGAGACAAGGCACGAAGTCCCTGATTAAAGGACAATCATCAAATAGCATTGGGAAAGATCTCAACCATTGGATTAAAGCTGAGTAGAACTCATCAACTTTGGTGCTGACCACTTCGGTGAAAAGGAGTTCAAATGGAACCAGAATTCCCAAAGCTCGAATTCACGAAGAAACGCCAACCATCTAATCTAAGGAACACTTCGAGAAATATCCCGACCATTGGATAGAGTAAAGTGGAAGGATAGGATAAGAAAGGCCAAAGGCCCAAGATCTTGAATAGATGAATTCCTGACAACCGTTGGATCCTGTTAAAGAAGGACCGTTAGATGAAGTCAATTTACTCGAGGATTATTCTTCGAGGAATCTCACTCCGGGAGAATTGGGAAGTGGGAAAAAGAGAATAAACTCGAAACCCCAAAGGTTGAAATGAATCTGGACCATTGATCTAGAACTGATCACAGTCATTGGATGAATCCATGTGGAAGTATGGCGTAAGCACTTCCATGTTGACCACTTCGGCACTGACCAACTCCAGTGAAAATTGGAGAAACAATTACCTGGACCTTTGAAACCCCAAAGTCTCGAGGTCATGAACTTCCATCAACCGTCAGATCAGAGGAAGAGCGGGGAAATCATGTCAACTGTTGATCTATTCAAAGCGCCCCAAGGATGAAATTGGTCAAATTTGGCGTTGACCACTCTGGAGAAAAAGAGACTAGAATAGGTAAGTGTACCCAAAGGCCGAAGGCCGAAGCCCCGTAGTCACGAAAAACGTTCATCTAGAGTGAAATATGATAGCTGTCAGATCAGATTTACGTAGCAGCAGTCAACTCCAGCACTGACCACTCTGGCAAAAAGAAGCCAAGAACAGGTAATATTACCCGAAGTCCAAAGCCCCGAAGTCACATCAATCGTTGATCTAGAGTAAAACATGAGAATCATCAAATCACAAGGAGATGGTCAACTTTGCTGCTAAACACTTCTGTGAAAAAGGGTTTAGAACATGTAAGTTCGCTCGAAGGCTGGAGTTCTGAAGTCATGAAATAATACATGTGGTACACACAGTAAGAGCCCATGTCATCATAGCCTACGTCGGCAAGGACACATGGCACAATCAAATGATGACAAGTGTCAAGGTCCAATTGGCATTTTATGTATGCGTAAGTCACACATATAAGTTGCATGTGGCAGCCACTTGGCTAGTGCCACATCAGCAGTGACGTCAGCAAGCCACATCACTCTGGGAGTAAGCCCTTCGGGGATATCTATTCCTCCTAACAGAAACTACCCAAAGTGCCCAAGAGCGAAGTCACGAACTAATGTTGGTCGTAGATCTAATATCCTCCAGGATGAATCATGACAGCTAGATCAAGTGTAGTGGAAAGATAGAGTAAGAATGAATCACAAAATAATACTAATCTTTGATCTACTCCTGGAGCATTCTCGACCATTAGATCAAGTGCAGTGGAAGGATAGTGTAAGGTGTACTAAACAACTGACAACAAACGGTCACCACAAATTTATGACTTATTCGGTAGGTGAACACTTCGAAGGGATTGAACTACCTCGGATTTCTAGTAACCTGGAGTCCTGGAGAGCCAAAGCTCTGAATTAATATATGACCATCTGTCGAGAAGGAAGATTCATGGTCGAGATCCTTAAAATCGCACAATGAGAAGGCCATTAACAAAACATCTTGTTGAGGTTGCGCGGACTGTCCACTCAACCACAGATTAAGACAGAACTGTTTGATCTACAAGTAAATAGATAATACATACTTTGGTGAAATTTGGTCTGGAAGAGTTGGAAGACTGCAAAGGTCAAAGTCCCGAAACGCTAAAGTTTTGAAATGAACGAGAATCGTTCATCGTGCAAATAAAACATGGTCATCGCATATAATATATGCACTTCGCAAAAATGCACTCTGGAAGGTTGAATGATTGCAAAGGCTGGAATTCCTGAAGGATGAAGTTACGAAGTACTGATAGTCGTCCATCTCAACGTGCAATTAATATGTGACCGTTTATCTTGATAAGTGATTAAGCACTCGTTTGGATTAGCACCTAGTCACCACCTGTGGTCGTATGGAATAGAGTTTATGTGCGAACTTTAACACACAGAATGAGAAATTTATCTCGATCAAGAAGGAACATTAAACCATATAGGATTTGGACGTGTTGTCATGATTTATCTTAAGTAACTCAATACGTGTTATGCATTAGAGAGCTAATAAAAAATCTTAGATCTGATCAATGAAAAATTGAGAATGAAATAAAGAGGCATGGGATCTTGTTAAAAACAAAATCGATCCATATCTGTGATTGATTTATGAAAAGCAATCTCACTAAATTAAAATCCTTCACGATAATGTTTGAATAATAATAGATATTATTGTTAATTTAAAATGAAGAGGTGTGATGGTCCAAACAAAGCGACACAATGCTTCATAGCTCACACCAGTTGGAATATTATATAAACGAGAAAGAATGGTGAGAATAAAGTGTCTTTGCAGTCCAATATCAGAAGATCAAAACAGAAGCAGAGTCCAATAAGAAGAACTAATGATATTTATGCAGTGATGGTGGAAGGGAGGAGCCTGGAAGGATTCATATCCTTTACTAAATAAGTGTAATTTAAGGGAGTTGGTGCTTCCTAGGGTTGGTGCCCTAAAGAAAAGGGAGTTGGTGCTTCCTAGGGTTGGTTCCCTAAAGACAAGGGAGTTGGTGCTTCCTAGGGTTGGTGCCCTAAAGATAAGGGAGTTGGTGCTTCCTAGGGTTGGTGCCCTGAAGAAGGGGATTTGTGTCTCCTAGAGTTGGTGCTCTAAAAAGGATTGGTTTCCTTCACTATTTCTTTATAAAACCTTGTAATTTCTCTTAATTATATATTTATAATTGATTTTAAAAACAAGTCCATTGTTGATTTGTTGTGGTAAATAATAAAATATCAAAGTAAATGCTAATTGTTGAAAAATGGAAATATTGATTCATTCCCCCGTCTCAGTATTTCCAGCACCTTAAACAAATCTATCCCAATAATAACTTTGTATGTTAGATTATCCCAACTCACCAGTGTGTTACACTTCCATCCATACAATGCTTAAAAAGGGATCTGGATTTTTAATGGGGCTTGAGACCCATTATTGTAAGAAAATTGCACTAAGTGGATATAATCCTACTACTTTTATGGTTGGTTCATCATATATATTTTGAGCATGTCCTCAATTATTCTATTATTCCTTTCTTTTTTCCCCTCTAACTATGGGTGATATGTTGTACTGAGATTTAGATTTATCCCAAATCCTTCAAAAACCCCTTTTTATAAATTAGATGTAAACTTGGGATTTTTGTCTTAAATTGTTTCCTTAGGGACCCCATGTATCCTGGAAACTTCCTTCATGTATATATTTGCAATATTTGTTTCCTTCTATGTAGTCTTCACTATGATAAAATGTGTAGTCTTAATCAATTTCTCCACCACTACCATGATGGAATCATGTTGTTTCATTGTTCTAGGAAGCTTAGTAATAAAATCCATTGTAGCTACTTCCCAATTCCATTATGGAATGGGAAATGGCTGCAATAGCCCAAATGGATGTCTATACTCAGTTTCCACCCTCTGGCACTCTAGACACCTAGTTATATAGTTAGTCACTTATTTCTTCATTCTTGGCCAAAAGTATTGGCTTCTTACAGCTGCAATTGTTTTTTGATATATTAGGTTTCCAACATATGGCACATTGTGCATTTCCCTCAACACTGTATTTTTCATCTCACTATAATTTGGAACACATATTTTTCCTCTATACGTGAGTATTTCATCCTCTTGCAAATCATAATATTTAATTTTTCGTTGTAAAATACCTTTCTCTAATGTTTCTTTTATTTTTAGATATTGTTGATATGAATTTGCAGCCCCTAAAATTATTTCCTTTAAATGTATGATGTATATGTTAATGGTTGCAATATGCATTTCATGAGCTCTTGTATTGAGTGCATCAACCACCTAATTTTCCATTCCTTTTATATGTTTAATTTCGAATTCATATTCACTCAAAAATTTCATCCATCTAGTTTGTTTGGAATTTAATGTGGGATGTCCAAACAAATGTTTCAAACCACAGTGGTCTATACTTATCTCAAATATTCTCCCCATGAGGTAATGTCTACACATTTTTAGTGCATGAACAATGGTTGCTAAGTCCAAGTCATGTGTAGCATAATTCCTCTCATGCTATTTTAATTTTCAAGACTCGTAGCATACCACATAATCCTGTTGAGTGAAGACTCCATCGATCCCTTCCTTACATGCATCAGTGAACACCACAAAATCTTCATCTGGATCTGCAATCTTCAAGACTTACGCACTTGTTAAAATATCTTTCAACTGTTTAAAACTTTATGCACACTTGGAAGTCCAATCAAATTTCACTCCCTTCTTTTGCAAAGAAATTATTGGGCTTCCAATCTTTGAAAATCCTTTTATGAATCTTTAGTAATAACTGGAAACACCCATAAATTATCTAACCACTGTCAGATTTCTTGGCATTGGCCATCCTCCAATGGCCTTTATATTACAGGATCAATTGCTATCCCATCTACTGAAATAATATGCCCCAAGTAGTGAATCTTCTTTTGATGAAAGATCCACTTTATTAGCTTGTCATATAATTTATTCTCTCTTAAAATTTGTAGCACCATTCTTAAATGTTTCTCATGTTCCCCCTCTGTATTTGAGTAGAGGAGTATATCATCCAGAAACACAATAAATCACTTCCATGTACCCTCATGTATATCAGAAGTCCCCTAGTTTTCCTGAAATCAAACTTATATAAGCATGTTGATCATCTAGTTGTTATAATGGCACCAAGAACAAGACTTCGGAATATTACTCTCTAGTACCTGGGTAATCAAGTAGTACAACTAAGGGTATAGTTGAGCCTCCTTGGTTAGAGCCCTCAGAAATTGGGCCAAGTACTATTGTTGGAACTCACACATATATTAGAGAGTTATAGAGCCTTACACTCCCTTGTCCTCGGGACCCTCAAAACCCTACTCCTTGCTACCAGTCCAGGAAAATCATACAAAAAGGATTGTCTTGAAAATTTGCACATTCAGTCACTAGAGACTTTTCTTCCTACTACCAATCAACAAAATTCCTACATAAAATATAGTAATGATAATTTGAGCATTATGTTGACATAGTATTTAGGTGGGGGTATAACTTCATAGAAGTCAAAAAAATATATATATAGGTCATCACCACACCCTTATTTGGGACTTATCACAAAAAAATCCTTGTGTCACATTGAATGTCGTGGCATCACTCTCTAGTGACTCTTTTCTTATTAACCCCCATCCTTATGGATACCAGAAACCATAATGTCACCAACCAAATCTCCACCTTGGAAACTTTTGTGATGATCTGCAATGATAACTAGACCACACCCAATCCTTTTTCCAACAAAGCTTTTCTTTTATTAATGCAAAGCTCAACAAACTAGACTCGATCCTAGAACAATTGTCCAAACTTATGGTAATGTAAAATCAATTCAAGGACCAACCATCCCAACTAGGAGTTGAATCATCCAATCCCATGGGGCCTAACTCTAACAAACTTGTTTGTGACCCTATGACTTAGACATGGGATTGATTCCCTAAAGTGGGTCTAACCAAATTTGAGGTCTCTAACCCCACAAGTTGGGTCACTCAGATGGAACATTATTTTTCCCTACATGGCATCACTAAGACTTGTTGAAACTTCTTATGGATGTATTATATTTAGATCCTAGATGTTGGTAATGGTGGAAATGCCATAATAAGTCCTATATGAGTTATATTGCTTGGAATCAATTTGTTTCAGACCTTTCTAAACGTTTTGAACCAGACACTCACTATTTGGGCCACCTAACCAAGCTTAAAATATCTGGTATAATTGAAGAGTTCATTTCTACTTTTGAGCAACTCATTTTCCACATTGAAGGCATGTTAGATACCTTCTTCCAGGAATTTTTATCAGTGATCTGAAGGAAGATATGTATGCCCAAGTCTTAATGAATTGTATTATTACTTGGGTAGAATCCTCTCAAAGAGTCAAGGAATCCCAAAAGGTAGTGAATTCCCAAATCAAAAAACTATCGTTTATTTCTCGTCCTCATCCCACCAATCCCTTGCCTTCCTCTACTCCTCTCAATATCCAAAATTTAACTCATGCTAAAATGGTGGAGCACAAAATTAAATGTATTTGCTACATTGTGATGAGAAATATTTCCCTGGGAATAAATGCAAGGAGAAAAATCTCTTTATGGCCATTTAAGAGGAAATTTCAAGGGATGAAACTGAAGCTATAACTCAGGAACCTCTTCCTCTGCCAATTGAATACATTCCTCCCTCTAATCAACTGTATGTGGAACCCAAGATATATCCATGCCTGCCTTGACTAATATTTTGGCTCCACGACCCTCAAATTAATTGGATACGTCAAGCATCACAAAGCCATTATCTTAATTGAAAGCGATAGCACCCGTAACGTTATTCATCAAAGGGTATCCCAAGAAACACATTGCTATATCCATTCTATTAACAACTTTGATATCATGATTGTTAATGGAGGTTCCATGAAATATGGGGTTATTTTGAAAATGTGTGGCTTACCATGGGTGATTATTCCTTGAAAACCCACATGCTTTCTATTGAAATGAATGGTTGTGACATTATTTTGGTCCTTAATGGTTAAGGAAATTAGGCCCCATCACCATGGATTTCTTGGAGTTATATATGAGTTTCCAACAAGAGGGGCATCACTTCACTTTCCAAGGAATCACAATTGGTTCTCTAGAGATCATCATCTCACACCATGTGGAAAAACTTCTTTAAAAGGGCACTCGAGCAATGTTTCCCAATTATATGCAATTCAATCCTTTGAGACACGTTCTCAACCACTCCACCCTAACATGTAGTTAGTCTTGTCTAAACACCAACCATTCTTTGAAACACACCAATCCCTCCCACCCTCCTGAGGTTTGCATGATCATTCTATTCCACTCATACTAGGTACCCTCCCACCCAATGTACACCCACATCACCACCTATTTTTCCAAAAATATGAAATTGAAAAGATAGTTCATGAATTGTTAGCTAATGGTGTCATTTGCCCTAATACCAATCCTTATTCGTCACTAATTTTCATGGTACTCAAAAAACAAGGCACTTGGTGCATGTGTCCCAAATTTCGATATGTCAACAAAATAATCATCAAGGATAAGTTCATCATTCAGTCATGGGCAATCTCTTGGAAGAGCTCAAAGGTGCTCAATTCTTCACCAAACTCGATATTTTTTCTAGCTATCACCAAATTTGCATGAAGGAGATCAATATTCCCAAAACTATTTTTTGCACCCATTAATGCCATTATGAGTTCTTGGTGATTCCCTTTGACCTTTGCAATGCACCTTCCACCTTCCAAAGTCTCGTGAACCATATCTTTCAACTCTTTCTACATAATTTTATCCTTGTCTTTTTTTATGACATCCCAATCTACAGTAAAATTTGGCATGCCCATGCCACCCATGTTGATCAATTCTTACAAATACTATATATTCATCAACTCTTTCTTAAGAGGTCCAAATATGCCTTTGGTGTCTCTAATGTAGAATATTTTGGTCATGTTGTTAGTAATGATGTTGTATGTGTGGACCCACAGAAAATTGAAGCAATGAAGGATTGGCCACATCCTAAGACTCTAAAAGTTTACAACGTTTTCTTGGTCTCACCAATTACTACAAAAAGAAATAAAGAACTACGAAAACATTATTGCTCTCCTCACCACCTTGCTTAAAACAAAATCTTGCAATTGGAATGAAGTCGCAAATCAGGCCTTCCGAGATTTGAAGAATGTTATGTGTACCACCCCAATACTTGCTCTGTCAAACTTCACTAAGACTTTTGTTTTGGAATGTGATGCCTCAAGAAAAGGAATTAGAGAATTCCTTGTGCAAGAGGGAAGACCATTGGTCTTTACCAGCAAACAACTCTATGAGAGGAACTTGGGAAAATCCACCTATGAAAAAAAAATGATGGCTATCTTGCATGCTATGGATATTTGGCATCCCTACCTACTTGGGCAATGTTTCTTGATTAAATTTGATCATCGCATCCTGAAATACTTCTTTGAAAAAAGGATTGCATCCCTAAAACAACAGAAATGGGTCACCAAAATGTTGGATTATGATTATGAGATCATTTATAACAAGGGTAAGGAGAATGTTGTTGCAAATGCTCTCTCTCAAAAGTATGAAGAGGAAGGGTCACTATTTTCACTCTCCTTCATCATAGAAGATTGGTTGAATGAGGTCCACAAGGAATTGTTCATGGATCCCAAGATTGTCTGCCTAATCAAACAACTCCAAAAGGCACCCCATGAATCTCATGGCTACACTTGGCACAAAGAAGAGCTTCACTATAAAGGGTGTTTTTATTTGAGCAAACAGTCCACCTTTAAATCAACAGTGTTATATGAACTACATGCATCTCCAACAATAGGTCATTCTAGCTTTCATAAAACATATGAATAGATCAAGCGTTCATTTTTTTTGGAAGGCAAGAAGGACATTCACACTTTTGTGGTAGAATGTGACCTTTGTCAACGACACAAGGGAGAAATAATGAAAATTCTAGGTGAACTACAGCCTTTACCTATTCTACCAATTGTATGGAATGACATTTATATGGACTTCAATGTGGGGTGACCCAAATCTGGCAATAAATCTATCATCATGGTTGTGGTTGATCGCCTTTCCAAATATGTTCATTTTTGTGCTCTACAACATCCCTTTAAAGATTCCACAATCGCTCAAGTATTCATGGATAATATATTTAAACTCCATGGTATGCCACAATCTATTGTAACATACCATGATCCCACTTTCACTAGTGATTTATGGCAAGAATTGTTTAAGCTCCAGGGAACTTAAGTGCATCTTAGCACCACCTATCACCCCTAGACTGATGGTCAGACATAGGTTGTCAACAAAGGTTTGGAAGGATATTTGAGGTGCTTCACTTCAAAACAATGGTCCCAATGGGTTCAGTGGTTACTCCTAATAGAATGGTGGTACAATAAAACTTATCATGGGACCACTCAAATGACCCCCTTTGAGGTCATCTATGGCCAAAATCCCTTATTAGTATTATCCTACTTTTCAGGGGTTTCTAAAGTATAGGAGGTTGACAAAAACCTCACAACTCAAGCCAAAATTCTCCGCATTCTCAAAGATAATATGGTCATGGCTCAAAATAGGATGAAGCAACATAGTGATCAACATCGCTCCAAATGCCATTTTGAAGAAGGGAATGAAGTGTTCCTTTGTCTGTGGCCTTTTAAGAAAACCTCCCTCAAAGACAACCACCACTAGAAGCTTGCTCCAAAGTTTTATGGCCCATATAAGGTCCGCAAGCATATTGGGACAATGGCTTACAAATTAGAACTTCCAAGCCATTATAAAATCCATCCAATCTTTCATGTCTCTTGCTTAAAGAAAGTGGTTGGATCTAATTGTTGTGTTCAAACTAGCCTTCCCGAATTGGATGAAGTAGGTTCCATTTGGTTGCAACCTGAAGCCGTCCTTGACAAAAGAGATTGTCGTCTTTTCCGGCACATTATCCAAGACTCCCTGATACAAGGGAAAGATACACATCATGAGGATGCCACATGGAAACCCACCGAGATCCTTCGGAGATTCCCTCATGATCTCCAACCTTGAGGATAATGTTGCTTTTGAAGGGGAATGACATGTTAGGGTCCTAATCTCCCACCCCCTAAGTACATAGAGAGGTTCCTACCCACTGCTATGTATGGAGACCATCTCTACTAAATAAGGCCCATGTAGATTAAAGCAATAAATGTAAGAAGGCTTACTAGAAGATTCCCCTACTATAAAGTTCCTTCTTTAGAATGTTCATAGGAGGTAAATAGTACTATATAAAGAAGTAAAAGCAATGTAATGAGATGTCTTGTGAAAGACCAATATGTTGTTTTTCTCTATATCTTTTGATTTACTAATAAAGAATGCAGTTCGCTAAAGGTTCTAAGTTTTGGCT